>VDFB02354502.1:0-20600 GCA_007258455.2 Sequoia sempervirens
TTAACTGAAAGTCAACAAAGAGTCAACTGGAAACTACTTCAGTTGACTGAAAGCAAACTAAAGGTGAACTTAAATGTAAAGTCTCCCTCCAAAATAGACATCCACATTTAGTGGAGATCTAAGATCCACAAATCGTGGAAGTCAATTAGACATCCTTAATTAGTGGGATCTGACAATGCATGATTTGAGGAAAGTGGAGTTAAACTTGGAAAGAAGCATCAAGTTAACTCCAACTACATTTAATAGCATCTCGAGTTGACTTGGAAAGAAGCGTCAAGTCAACTCAAGTCTCATGAATGCCACTTGGAGTGTGTATGACGTCCTTTTCTGGTGCATTTATAACTCGCCATTAATCAACAGTGTCTCAATCCATTGATTGACCTCATCAGCTTCTGGGGAGTTAATGCTCTGTAGGATGATGGCGTGGCGTCGGAGCATGACCTCACCCGTTGTGAGCTGATTTCCGAAGTCAATGCATTGAGATGCTGCCTCTGCTAACTTGGTTGATAAAGCTGCTACCTTAGCCAGCTTACAACCCTCTGGATCGTCAAGAAAGGTGCTGCGGATGACATCCCTGAACTGGTTCTGTACAGTCACCAACTCGACGTATTCTCCTCCCTCACGCTGATATTCCCTGCAAGGGAAAGATATTACCAACATTCTTGCGAAGTTGATAATAGTGGCAACCACCCTTCTGTAATCAATCATCTCTACTGAATGAGCGTCGTAGGCTTTCACCTTGTACGCCAATTGTTCTTTCCAAGAAAAAAGATGTTGCTTGTTTTCCTCGGAGTATACTGATTGATATGCTAATTGCAAATCTGCAATTGTACTTTCGTCTTCAAGCCTCTTTTCTGCAATCTTCTGTTCTGACTGCTGGATCTCCACACGAAGTTCATGTGCTCTATCCCGTAACTGGTATAGGTTAGCCAGTACGCATCTACCCTTGAGAACAAACTCTTCCACCTGATTCCTCAAGTGTTTGCTGAATGTTAACAATTGCCGATGATTTTGTTCGGCGGGGAGATCTAGTAGTCCTGCCGGTAGGGCTGAGACGTTGGGTGTGCCATGTATCAAGCTGGTGATGTAAGACCTCAGTTTCTGATTTTCAGCCTTTAAGGCTGCCTTTTCTTTACCATCCTTGGCCCTCCTTTCTTGTGCGCTCACCGAAGCTATTCCGAGAAGGTCCGCCTCCACCTGTCGTGTAGTCTTCCCGGGGTTAAGTTGAGACAAAGTGTAGTCCTCTACTTGAACCTCGTGTATGCTTTTCTCTACTGGTGGAGCGGCAGTCTCTATGATGATCTCACATTCTGCATTCCTTTCTATGTGAACTTGCTTCTTTAACTTCTTCGCCGACGTGTCTTGTGGGACGTGGTCTAATTCGGTAAAGTCAAGCTCATATGAGGGTTTTTCCCTCTTCCTTCCTAGGAAACCTTCGAGCCAAATAGAATCTCGGCGAACTTCACTAGGAGGGACGTGAGGCCCTTGAACGCTAGATGTGTGAGAATGTGCTGGAGTAATGTCTCTCGGTGGCGACTCCAAGTCGATGAGGACCTGTGTTATTTGTGATCGTGATATGGTGACTCTGTTTCCACTTGAGCACTTGGTTTCTCTTCTTTGCTTCTCTTGTTGTTGCTTCGCCATTGGATTCGACCCACTTTGGTTCTTCAACAACTCTGCTAGCTGGTTCTCTGTGATAACGGCTGAATCAGGGGTAGCAGTCTCTACTCTTTGTTCTGGGGCAGCAATACCCGTGATTATTTCGGGACTATGTGTGGCTTTCTCCACTGGTGTCCTCTGTGTTCTAGGTTTGGACATCCTCATCCCTTGGGGAGGATTGCACCATTGCTTTTGTCTAGGTTTCCTTCTTGAAGTGGAAGGTTGTGTAGACTGAACCTGTGGCGGCTCTGTTCTGTGAGGTATCACCTTCCTTGATTTCTTGCTGTCGAGATAGAGTTGGCTATTTCTAACCACTCTACTCGTTCTTTCTTCTATAGATGTATCTTCTTTGGCATACCAATCCACTCTCGGGAGCGGTTGGGAGTCAACTGAATCTGCGAAGAATGTGGGGAGAATGACTTCCCCCTCATCATCTGACAGGCCCTCAATGTCTGCTGACATGAAATCAGTAATCTGTGGGAGTCTGAATCTGCTGTAATTCCTTCTTCGCACTTCATACTCGTCTTTACAATTCACCCAATAATCTTCCATAGAAGACTTATGTGACGAGTGTTGCTCGAAGGTGTGCTGCATAGAGTCCTCTGGGATCATAGGATCTTCTATCAATGAGATATTTGAGGTTAAACCTCCTTGTTTCTTGACCCATCATCTTTGCATCCGCCGCGAATCCACATCTATATAGTCCCATTTCAACGGGAAAGTTAACAGCTGTCTTCCTCTTCAAGCGCAAGTGGACATGAACTTCGGACAACTGTCTCAGGAACTCCATGAAAACTACCCTATCGGAAGGGTGTCTTGGTAGCATGGCGGGGTGGCCAATGTAGCCATACACGCGTACGTAGGAGAATGTAGGAAATTGGATAAACCAATCTGCCCAATCCGCCATTGCCTCTCTGGCTGTCTATGAAATACGCACATGCATCTCATGGTTAAGCTCACGAACTATGTGCATGGTGAAGTGATCACTTGTCTTCTTGAAGTGTCTTTCCGCTTGAGTAAACTCAAGGCGTGTGAAAAACTCGTGAACCTTCTGCACACCTAAGGTTCCCACATTGTTCAATAACTTGAAATCGCCTTGGAAGGCTATCAAGTATACCAGGTAGGAGCACATGTGGAACCTATGAGCTTCCAGATACCCAGTGATTTGTCGGTGGAGTGTGTCACTGATCAAAGTGGCCCAGTCATAGTATTCCCTCCTGCCAATGATTTTAGCGATGACATAGTACATCCATGGCTGGAACTGACGACCATCTTCTTCTCCAGTGACTCTGTTGAGTAGAGTGATTAACACTGCGTACTCGTCTTTACATTCTCCTCGCCCCAACAACTTAGGCAAGCTTGCCTTTGTCACTTTTAGCCATTTTTCGGCCATTATCCTTTGACATTTGTCCTTGGCCGTCTCAAAAGCTTTCTCACATTCCGTCAATGATATGACTTTGCTGTTAGGATGTGAGGGAATATCAAAACATCTTTCGATATCTTGAGGCTTTAAACTGCAAACAATCCTTCCATCTGCTGCTCTGATTTCTCTGGTGGTAGGGTTGTAATGCTTGATACAAGCGATTACGAGCTCTACGCTTTGTAGTGTGATGGGAATTGAAGCGGCTTGCAGCAATCCGGATTCTTCGATATTCTGCAATGTTATTTGATTCATGCCTTCTAACTGCTCCAAATCGACCACTGGATTTACTTGGTGTAGATTTGTGTCAACTGTTTTCAGGTAATCATGGAGTAAGACCGTCTTGGTCTCGTATTGCACCTGGGAGTACTGCATCCTGAAAAACTTGAAGATTGACTGTAAGCTTTACCTAGTTCAGATGATTTTCGAAAACCCTTAAAAATAGCGCCCTGCCGAGAAGTATTTTTCCGGAAAAATCTGGCACATGGGTTTTGTTCGTGCTTCAATGCTGAACAAACCCAGTTCCTCAGAATTTGGATTCTGAAACTTTTTCGGAAAAACCCCCAAAAATAGGGGCAGCAAGTTTGCTGATTTTGGAAAATTTGTCGAGATGGGTTTCTCTGGAAAATGATGCTGAATCTACCCAGTTGATCTGATCTGATGTAGCCTGTTGCTTTTTCTGTCAGATGCAAGAAAACCTAAGACAAGAAGAGAGGAAAAAGACAGAAGGTGGATTGGAAGTTTTAGCTGATCTTCAAAAAAAAACTATCTCTGATCCAATCCTCAAAATGGCAACCCTTTCCTGCTTCAGATCTGCAATAAAAATGAAGAACGGATGAAAACCTCCTTCAGATCTTCAATGGCGTCCTTGAGAGCTTTGTGGCTGTTTTTATCTTTCAACCTGCAATGAAATAATGAAAAGGGGACGCCATCTCCTTGAATATATATGTTTGGGCTTCAGATCCACAAATTTGGGGACCTAACACAAGCTCAAAAGGTGATTTGAGTTTGATCTGAAGTTAAAAAGGTGATTTCCACCAATCGTGGAGCGTTTTAGCCAACTTTAACTCAAAAAGCTTTTGACTTTAGTCAACAAATGACCTTTGACTTATTTTAGGCGTCCCTTTTCATCTTTTGCAAGTTTTTTGGTATTTTCTCTCCTGAAAACCCCTTGTTTGATCCTGAATCTGGCGTTGTCTGTCGATCTTGAGACGTCACGGACACATTCACTGCGGAGCAGAATCCATACTGGAAAGAAGTGCCTGGGAGACTGAATGATAAAAAATGAGTTAAGGGCTCCAAAAGACTGGGCGCCTTTCCCAAGAAAGGGCGCTTTTGCCAATGCCTTAGTGATTTTTCAGTCTTCGTTCTTCAGCTTATTTGAAATGACCTCTCGTGCCTTGAACTGGATTTCTCGTTGATCGGAGAGTCAGATGTTTTCACATGACGTTTCATCAGGTACTCAGCTCTGTTCTGCTAAGAATGACTGTCTTCGGGAAATCTGGATCTCAAATTAGGGTTCCTTTATCCAAGGGCGCCCCTCCTTGAAAAGGGCGCTTTTGCCTTTTAGCTTGATTATTTTCGTCTGACAAGTTGCCTACTTTGATCCAGATTATCCGTTGACTGCTCTGTCAGGTATTGATGCTTGCAGTTGCGTTTCCGAGATTTGCTTGAGCTGAGAAGGTCATCAAAGGAGGCCTTTTGTCATTGGTCAGCATCTGGAAGTCCAAAAGAAAGGGCGCCTTTGCTTTGAAAAGGCTCTTTTTCTTGCAACTTTGTCGTTAACTGTGGTTTCCTGTCAATTCCTCAACTGCCTCTTTTTGCTTCGTCAGCAGTTGCTAGTGATCTATTCATCGGATGATCTGGATGTTTGTTTCACTGTTGAGCCAGCAACCAAACGTTGAGAATGACTGCTTCGGATGATCTTACTGACTTTGTTTGACCTTCAAAGACCATGGGCGCCCCTGCTTGAAGAAGGCGCCTTTTCAACATGTGAGCAATCTCCCCTTCGTAACATCTCCAGAGTTAGTCAAATTTTGACCTTTTTCGTTTTCAGGAATCTCCTTCGTCAAACAGCATCTTTTTTGACCTTTTCCGCCATGGTTGTATCGTTGAAGCTTTTGAAGCTTAGCTTTCAGCGCCTGGTACTGGCCAATCTGCCATTAATGGCTGTGGAGCTCCTAACTTCGTTCCTGAAAAAGAGAAATAGACCCACCAGAGTAAAACGTGTCTTTTGATGATTCTGACTTGACCAATGTGATCGTGAAGCCCTTTAAACCTATCAAAATCATTTTCGATCATTTCTGGGAAGGTCCTATTTTCGGGGGATTTCCCTGAAAATAGGGGAAAAAACCCTAATTTTCAATTTTTCAGAATTTTGTACATGTGTTCCTAGACAGAAACCCACCAAGATTCTATGATTGGTTTGACCTAAAACAGACCTTTCATGGCATTTTAACAAGATTTAGCTCAATTTACACAGAATGCCAAAAAATTTATTTGGGGTACAACAATTTCATAAAGAATTATTTTTTTCTAAGGTTCAAAATTCAAGAAAATTAAATGAACCCGTTCGTTGTATACCCATGAATTCGACAAGTTTTGAAAGAAATTTTCTTCTGGGTATTGAAGATTGTCGACAAGGAATTGATTTTAAAGTCTTCTGCACTTCGTCGAGGCTTTCGAGATGGAGATTTTAATCGGCACCTGAAATAATGAATTTTCCTAAGGAAAATTTGAAAAAAATTCTAAGGCAAGGAATAAAATGTGTTGTTGACATAAAAATGCCTTGGCGGATGAAGTTGAAGCTGGATGCCTAGGTAATTTTTGATCAAATTCCTGATGAAATCATTTTGCTCAAGCCAAAGTTGCATGAAATATCAAAGTAAATGCCTTAACTGGAAAAGTGAAGAGGATGCAGTTGAAGCTAAGATAATTTTAACAGGTGCATCTCTTAAGTACGCCCTTGAAGAAGTTGAAAATTTGTCTAAGGCATTGAAATATGATGCATAAGGTGTTGTATGCCCCAGCCTGCAAGTGTTGAAAATCATGAAGAAAGCAAAGTTGGCTAGAGAAAAACGATGAACCCTTGGAGATCAAAACATGAAAATTAGGTAAGTAGGGTGAGTTTATATTATGAAGTGTTATGATGCTCTTCTCCTTGCTTGTTTTGCAGGAGGAATGTCGAGACCAGGTGGCAAGTACTTGGAGAAAATGGTTAAGTGTTGAGACTTAGCATGTGCCCAACTCAAGTGGCAAAGAAGAATTGATGGAGGGATAGATGGAAACCCAAGCAAGTACTTCAAAGTTGAAGAACAACATCAGGTTGAAAAATCATTGTTGGGCAAAAAAAAAAAAGTTACAGCCTTGAAGTTTTAGATCGAGAACGTGCCTGTTGTGCTAGTCCAAGAAATTGAAGCAAGGTTCACCAGACTTATCCAGTTTGCAGTCGGAAGTTGAACAGTGTGAACGCATCTATGAACAGGAATCTTCTAGAAGATGGTGGCCATTAATTGCTCATTTATTACCCCCCTCTTCTTTGTGGCTGTTTTTAGGGTGAATATTGTTTAGGGCTGAGGTGGCACAATCTGGGCCATCCAGCCGATTGTAATCTGAGCCGTCCGCCGGACTTGGCCAGCTATATAAAGGGGGAGTCCCCCTCATTTGTACTCAGTAGAGTTAGAATAGCAGAGAAGGAATAGAGAGAGATTGATAGAACAAAAAGTAGAATAGTTTGATAGTATAGTTTAGATTAAAAAGGAAGGAAAGTCTTCCCTTTGAATACTTTGTAAGAAGTTGTCGTGAATGCTTTCATAATAAAAGAATTTTTCATTGATGGTGATTTCTTCTTTGTTATGAGTAGTTGTCGAGGCTTCTTCGTCCTTCCAATTCACGTAGCATCTTGAAGTAGCGTAAAGTAGAGTAGTTTTCATTTTCATGCAAGTAGATGTTAGCTGTGGATTTGTGGTGTTAATTGAGGCAACTTCATTCTTATCCATACCACTAGCGGCTTGCTGACGGCAAGTTTGCCTTGTGTGGTCAACTGGAAAACATTACAAACTTAACTTCAATTGTGATTCATGTGTTTGTATGCGTCATTCTGATGGTACTTACATGTTGAGTTATAATTTGAAAACCTTTTGTCACTGCCTTGAAGATTGCACCGACTTTGTGTAAGTTGTCCAACATGAGGCGGAGCAAAGTCTGGTCGAAGTTTGTCGAGATTGATTCCACATCCCGTCTTTAGATAAAACATAAACTTCTTAGGCCCTACACTCATTTTAAATTCAGTTCATTTCTGGTTAGCATTAGGAAATTTGCACTTACCTGCCAAATCATCCGAATTACATGAAAGCCCTTAATCTACTGTCTGCTGTCAGTTGTCGAACAATTGTGTAAGTCCCCTTGAAATACAAGCAAAACACATCGAGCTAACTGAGACTATTCGCACTGAAGGAACCTTGGAGTTGAATGCACGAACTCTCTCGCAATCTTAGCGTGCTGGATACTTTGATCAAGAGAGAATAGGGTAGCCGTTGGCGACTTTATTTTGTGCTGGTGCGATCACGACAATCACATCAACAGAATTGGCGCTAGAAGGAGGGCCACTAACAGCTACAACATATAGTTGTGTTGAAGTAGAAAGGGTTTGAAGTACAAAAAGTTCCATTGAGAAAATTATCATAAGTCAAGATAGTGTTCTCTCAGGATTGAACAATCCCATGCGCCGTCAATAGAAGAAGCAGCTACATCCTGGATCGTATCAGTTCATTTTCGCCAGACAAGCTTAAGAGAATCTTGAGGTCTACGCCCAGTTCATCTAAAGATCTTGTGGAGTTAGAGCTCCCTACGAGATCAAGGAAGAAGAAAGAAGCTCGACCAAGCAAGGAAGTCCAATCAAGCAAAGCAGTTTCATCAAACGAAGAAGTTCAGTCAGACGAAGAAAGCAGAGAAGAAATTTCGAATTTGTTCCGAACTCCACCTAGTGCTTCGAGGTTTGCTCAACCAAAACAAGTTCAAGCTACCGTACAACAACCAACCCAAGTTATTGTGTATCAGCGGCGACAGCCAGTTCAAGTGATGGCTCAACCAGGAGGTCAACCAGCTCCGAATGGTGCTACTTGGTTGGTTACCAACCCGTCTCCACTAGAGTTTCCTAATTACCATGACATGCCAAAGAATCTTGAAATTTTTTGTAGCAAGTTCACTGTCAATAATGTTAACCGCACTGCCGAGGACCATATCAAGATGTTTGAAAATCACCTACGCAATAGGCAGATTGGGTATGCAGACGTGGCTTGCCGCCTATTTCCATATTCTTTGGGAGAAGAGGCTCATTTTTGGTTCATTCACCTACTAGTGGGGTCTATAAGAACATGGGAGCAGTTGAAGGAAGCCTTCATTGGAAAGTTTGGTATACCAGTCACCCCTGTAGAACTTTATCGTCAATTTGCAGAAGTGAGAAGACAGGACCAAGAGCCCATCCATGCATTCAACAATAGGTTCCAAAAGGCCCTCACAAGGTTACACACTCCTTATGTTGTTGCTGATGCTCGAGAAAGCTACTATTCAGCACTTGATCCTTTGACTGCGATGTTCGTGAAATCTCACCCCACTCCGGCAAACATGAATCAAGCTTACGCTAAAGCTATTGAAGTAAGTCAAGGTTTAGGGCAAAATATAACTGGACCCTCACTATATGCTGGCCTAGTCATAGTAAACAATCAAGTGCCAACGCTTGGCTCAACATGGAATCAACAAGTTCCAGCATTAAATGCAATTCCACAACCAGCTTATCAAGTGCAAGCACCATCAAGTCAGTTAGTTCTCCATCCTAGGATGCCTTTGTCCTAGACGCAAGTTACACAACCCGTTTATCTCCAGAACACAGTGCCGCCAGTGAAAACTCAAGGGTAGAAAGATGAAATAAAGGATTTAATAGAACAAGTGAAGAGGCTGTCAACTGAGGTGACTTACCTCAAAAGTCAAAATAATCAATCACACACTATGCAACGAAATTATCATGCACACCAAGGTGCTAACCGAGGAAATCAAAATAATCCTCCAAGTCATCAAGATACCCATCAAGGATACAGTCATGAAAACAGTCATGGGTATAGAAATAACAATCAAGGATTTCAGAAGAGGTCCTGGAATACAGGGCTCAACAACGAAGGTGTCCCGTCACCATTGGACAATCCGCCACCTCCCGAAAACCGTCCTGTAGATAGAGTTTATATGGCCGAAACTACCTCGTCAGGATGGTGTAGGTTACATAACACAAACCAACACTCTGAACTTCAGTGTCACGAATTCCAAGTTGTGGCTAGTATTCTCAAAAGTGAAGCAAGTAATATAGAAGCCACAGAAAACCCTCCAATTACGGGATATGAATTAGTCCTAGCGCCCAGATATGATCAGGCATTGATAATAGAAGATTGCAATTTCCCGCCTGAGTTTCAGAGTTACACGCCCCCACCAGTTAATCACCAATTTGCATTAGCTTCAGCAAACGGTCCTGTGGGGATGCCAGAGTTTCAAATACCATCAGAAGTTCACGCCACGTATGCATCACCAGAAGAGCCTCTTCATAGAGATGGTTATGTTTTTCCGCCTCTCAACAATAGCGTCTTGGTAGAAGGAAGAAGGGAGGTACAAGCTCTTCAGACTACTAGAGGTGAAGCTCCTAAAGTATATCAGAGCAATTACCACCAACAACGTGAACCTCTGACGTCATCGGTACCTCCAAATAATTTTACAACTTCGCCGCACCCCAACGCGAGCAATAACCCAAGTTTACCAAGAAATTCTCCAAAGTATAGGCGGCAGAATGCAACGCAAGGCGGAAGTGGACAACAAGCTACTCAGCAGCCAGTTCATCAAGTTGGGCAAGGACAAAAGGAGAATCTTCCTAGAGAGGACGTGAAAAGACTTGGCTCTTATGTACTAGAAGAGTTCAAAAGGATGAAAGTTAGTCTCCCCCTACAGGAAATAATGAAGATTTCAGAAGTGAGGGAGACCATTCTAGGAAGTTTGAATGAAACGCCTGTTTGAGAAGTATGTCCCAAGAAGCAACCAGTGCACCAAGAAATCATCCTGTTGTTACACAGTCTCGTCCCGCACAAAATACGAATGTGGTAGAAGAGGTTCCTTACGCGCCATTTGAGGCTTGGGAGGCTCCGCAACAACCTCAAAACTTCATAGGTATGGTACAGGGTTCTTCAAACACTTCTAAGAAGCCAAAGGCAGAGATTAAGGAGAAAGCTCAACCTGATGTTCTCACAGAGCAGAAGAAGAATCCAAAAGAGGTTGTCTGAGACAATCAATTTCAATCGAATAGAAAAGATGAAAGTAAGAATGTCTCAGCAAATGAAAGGAAACAGCCAATAGTATTTTATCAAGGAAAGGATGAGCCAACCCCATTCCTTGTTTCAATCAGAATTTTCGGGAAGTTATTGCATAACTGTTTGATCGATTCCGGTGCATCAAGTAATGTCATCCCTTTGAAGGTATGTCAGGCATTAGGTATAATTCCACTCCAGACCAACAAGAAGGTGACTCAGCTGGATAAGATTGAAGTTCCAGTTGTAGGAGAATTGAATAACATCCATATGCAGCTGGAAGCAGATCCCAGAATTCAGAGTCGCATTGACATATCAGTTGTGGATATACCAGATGGTTATGGCATGCTATTGAGCAGAGATTGGTCCAGAAAGCTAAATGGATACATCGCGACTGACTTCTCCCACATGTGGTTGCCTTGGAGAGGAGTTCCAAATCAGATAAAAATTGAAAGTACACCACGGCTCAGATTAATGATCATAGAATGTGGTGAAAATAGTGATGTTTTGTTCGTGGAAACTGATTTGGGTTCATATAAGCCCATTAAGAAAGAAGTCCTCATGTTGCAGAGCTCGAATGGAGAAATTTTTTTAGGAGATACGCTTGCCTCCACCGAAGTATTGACTAAAAACGATTCAAGTGGGGATGAGAATGAAAGGATATTTGGAGATTATGTGTTAAAAGGTGTAAAGCAAGAAACAAAAAATGCCTCCACTGAAGACTTGTCATTACCCCATCTATGTAGAATTCACGGGGCTTTCCATTCAGAAAACATAGGTACCATGAGTAAGATCTCCTCGGAGCAAGTCCCAAAGATGACTCAACAAGTCACTTTATTGTACTTCCCGCTGAATAAGTGGAAGAGGCTGGCTTGCCGCCTATTTACTTTCAGTTAGTAGTTTTAGGGACCCTCTGACCATATGCTCGCCATCTCTCGGTGCCATCCTGGTTAGAGTTACTTCATGCTCATCTTGCATAAGATCCTTTGACCATATGCTCGTCTATCCTAGACGCATTCTTGGTTAGAATTCCCTTCCAGTTCTACATTTGCATCAGATCCTCTAACCATATGCTCACACCTTGCCCAACATCGGGATCCTGGTGTACATCCTTGGTTAGAGTTGCTTCCGCATCGTTTTGGTTTTAGAGCTAACCTTAATAGGTGCGTGTTGATTGTAATTGTAATTGGAAAAACAAAAAAAATTAGTCCGGTTCATTACAGTGGTATCAGAGCCATGATTCTGCCAACCTGTGCCCTACAGTGATTCAATTGTTAGATGAGTGACAGTGATTGCAGATACTACACCAGAACTCAGACCCAAAAACAACAGTCACAGTTTCTGCCAGTGCTAGAAGCAGATACTTTTTCAAAGGCTTTGAGAGAAACAGGGAAAGCAGTAGATACTGGTAAAGCAGTTGAGAACATGTCAGACAATCATAAACAGGCCATGGATGAGAGAGATGATAGGATGGAAAAGAAGTTTGATGGGATGATTGATATGATGTCTCATTTGCTTGCAAGAATGGATCAACAGGCTGCTCAGAATCATACCCCTAGTCAAAACAATGCCACAGGTGAAAATAGTGGTGTCAATGGAAACAATGGCAATGGGAGAGACAGGACTATTGGCCAACATGAGGCCACCTCTAGAGGATCAGCCTCCAGGCCACTCTTTCCTACATTCACTCAGAGGGAGGAACCACAAGTTGAAGCTGCCATTCCTTTTGCAGATGATGCCAAGCAAGCCTACTTGGAGTATGCCACCTTACACCCTGATCTTAGAGACCAATGGTCCTTTGATCAATTCTTGAACCAAAGAAACAGAAGAAATGGACGAAGAGTTGATAACAAAGCCCCTATGGCTCACAGGACTGACTATCAACAAGCCCTTGGGAAGGTGTCATTGGCTCACTTCGATGGAAGTGATAAGTGTTCAACAAGGTCGTGGGTTCAGAAGCTGGACAACTACCTATCGCTAAGGCCCATGTCGGAGGAAGATGCCATAAAAGTTTGCAACCTTGCATTTGGAAGGAGCTGCCCATGAGTGGTGGTACCATGGTTTGGTCATGCTTGGCCACAACCTCATTCGAACCTACGATGAATTCACCAATAAGTTGATTGATAGGTTTGACACTAAGGATCCTGAAGTGAAGTTTCGCGAGCTAGCACAATTGAAGCAACATGGTTCCTTGGATGCTTACATAGCTGATTTTCAAAGGCTTTCCGTGATGGTGCCCAACATCAGTGAAAGAAGATTGGTAGTATTGTTCTCTGAAGGATTGGTTGAACCTTTGAAAGGGTGGGTTAAGGCTTTTGATCCACCAAGTCTCGAAGAAGCAATCAAAAAGTCTCGAAGTATGGAGTTATGAGCCCCTGGGCCAAAATTTCCGCCCAAACCCTTTGGCCACAAGAGGGATAAGAACCGTAGTCGAACCCACAGAGAACCAGAACCAGAACCAGGACCCAAAAGTATTTTGTCGGGTACGTGGGGGTAAATAGAAGAACCCGGTAACTTAGCTTGCATATAATAGTTATGATAAAGGAAACTATCCAAATAATAGTATAAATAACAGAATATACATATACATATATAGTTGAATACAAAAGTTAAGATATAGCATTCTACAAGAATAATTATAGATAACAGAATGTAGATACATATATGACTGTATACATTAGTCAAGATAAAGCCTACAATAGGAATAATAAACATATAATGATAGTCAATAGCCATGATAGAACATACCACAAATCACAGACTCACCCTTGCCCACCTGCTGTTTAAAATTGTGGATAATACTCAAAAGGTATTCCTTTTTATTTGCTGATTCGATGATTCCCTATTCAGAATATATCCTTATCTCTTATTGCTGATCAATAGCCTAATGTGCCCCCTATCTTCTATCTTTCTGATCATTAAATGCCTACAATCTTGGGAGAGGTTGTGCCCTTTCAATGGTGTCTGTTTGAATAGTCACCCCCCTCTTGTCGTTTCTGTTTGACTTTCAACCTTTGATTTTATTCGCTGTTTTTGGTTGAGTCATTAGTAATCGCTGTTGTTATTGTTTGTGAGCATTAATTTGGGGTTCGATACCTTTTTTGCATTTACTTGTGAATTTACATTTATCTATAAAACATGATATTTATTTATTTATAAAACATAGGCATGATCAGGTATTAATGATTGTAAATATCAGTTTATTCTATTTGATAATTGTATTATCATTATAATATTATTTATAATATTTAGGATTCTAATATTTAAATGGTACTTATTTTTATAATTATAATATTATCTTGAGAATTATAATTATAATAATGATGTTTAGATGGCAATTACTTATATTTATATTTTGATATTTATTCGATTTTGTTATTTGTATTTCAATATCTCATATTTAGCATTACAATTTCCGGGGACATGACAATACCCTTTGTTTGGAAATTAATTGTTAGTGTTCACATAAGTTAAGAATGTGAGTTGTTATCACAACTCACGTAGCTATTATGGATGTGAAAATAGTTATTTGTTAGGTTTGTTAGTATGATTATTTGTTTGTATTACAAGCTATTCAAAATAGCTCATCTATATTAGAGAGTTGTTATAGGATCTCTCCTACAATATAGGAGATTCTAATCCTATAAATATGTTATATGTTTTGAATGAAAATATGAAGAAGAAGCACGTATATCTTGTGTTTAATTTTTGCAGCTTCCATTTATCTCTGCCCATATTTCTAATATGGTATCAAAGCCTCCTTTTGCAACTCCCTCCCCACTTTGATAGAGATCAGGCTCTGGAGGCTCGTGAGGTTTTACCTTGATCTAAGAGAAATGACAATGATACTTGATTGATTGTAGTGTACCCGTGTTTGGATCGGTTTTTGTACATTATGCTTCGATAGTGCATTGATGGTTGTCTATTTTGACTGTGTTTAGAAGTTTTGTGCCCAAGTATTAGTGCAAGAACTTTTGCAGATCCGTATGGCAGTGCTTTGACTGGTGCTTGAGAATCGTGACTTCTTCACTTTTCGTGAGCTAAGAATCTTCTTCTTTATCAGCTGGTGCAATATTGAAGGGCCTGCGTATTGTCATTGGTGCACCTGTCGTGGCTTATCACATTGTCGTAGATCTCTTGGGTGACTCGATTCCTCTTGTGGTTGTGGTCTACGAGCTTTCCAAAAGATATCGGCTTTGGCATTAGTGATTCGTTGGAGTTTGTTATGGTTTTAGAGGGATTGAGGTAACCAAATCAATGTACTGCACACCAAAGCTGTGAGCATTGGATCGGTGGTACTGGAAGTCATTATACCTAATCCATAACTGTGGAACAACATTGCATCTGATATTATCCACCTTCACACGAACCTGTGTTGGTGATATCGTTTTTTCTGTTAACTATAACAAAATCTGAGCATGGCTCCATCGCGACATCTTCAAGTATGAGGCGATTGGTAATAAGGTGACAAAGCTGAGTCGATTGGAGAAATTAGGCAATCTATTGAGGTGCATACATGCTGCCAGTATCTCTGTGTATCTATTCGTGGATAATCCGAGGAGAAATGATAATTAGAATTTGCATTGCTTCCTGTTGTGTATATTGAGAATAACATCATTTTTGCCGGCGGCGATCTCGTAATTCGTAGCTTGTTGTTTCTATCGAGCGATTGTCGTGATTTGTTATTGGTCGTGGCTCCTCCTCTTCACGCTTCTCTGAGATCAGCCTTTACTATTAGCGGGGAAGAGTGCTTTCTCATGTGGAAGAGGGAGTTCATTGTTCTTTGACCCGTTGTAGTCAGCGCATTCATTATGTGATGTGATCAGATCTGCTTTCTTGGTGCATTGTTACTTTGTAATTGGGTTAAGGTCTAACACTTGCGGCTTGAGGTATTATTTGTAGTTTGAGTATATAGTTGAGTTTTTAGTATATTTATTGTCTAATTATTGTTGGTTCAGATTGAAATATTTTATGTGATAGTCAAGTAGTATTGTATAGAACATGTTATATTGTTGTCAAAATTTATAAGTGTCAAAAATAATAAAAATAATTTTTCTCTATGTAACCGGAGTGCATGATCGATGGTACCCGACACTCTTTGTAAGAAGATTCACATCAAGGGGAAGGATATATTCTTTCCTCGCAACTAATGAAATGAGTCTCAAAAGACAAATTTACTAAGTAGCAAACTAAATGGAGGATGGAGGCATCGGAGGTTGGAGGTCAAACAACGTCCTTTCGTTAGTCACCAATGATGGGGTCACTTATTAGCTATAGTGGCATTTTATTTTCTATTGTGTAGTGTGTTTTTTTTAGCTTTTCAGTTTGGTGTGTGAATGTTGAAAAATGATTATATTGGAGAGCAGATGACTGTAGAGGTCCTCTGACTGTTGTACTTCATTAGAAGATGATCGGTCAGTGAATACGTTCATTGGCAATGGTGATCATGTGTAGCAAGATCTAGACAACAAGATCTAGACAGTAGTATGTAGCTTGATATGATTTGCTTTTTAGTGTTCTTGGTTGTGTGAATAATTGGAAATTTCACACTATGGGGGGGAATAATAACCAATGTTCCATTCCCATTTCGTGCCAAAGTGACTAAAGTCAAGGGCAACTTCCAATGGCAATGGCGGTTGTCTATGCTGTTTGAGATCGAGTGGCAGCGATCGGTAATAGTGACTACAATTAAGAACATTGTGTTCTTATGGAATGTGATGTGAAATGTTTTCTAGTATGGGTCTTTTAGATTTGTGTGGATTTCTTCCCTGATGTACAAGCATAGTGGTGAACAAAAGCACCGGTGTAATGCAGTTCATGGATCTTGAAAGGGTTTGTGGGAGGATCCAGAAAACCACATGAGGTGGATAGTTGATGGGTTCTTGTTCATGTCCAGGTTTGTGGTAAACCTGTGTGAAAACCATGAAAGGTTGGTGGGAGGTGCCTTTCGTTTTGAATCAAGATCATGACCCACAAGAGTTGGGCCTACTGTAGATGTAGGGTGTGAGTTCTTACCATGTTCACACTTAGGGGGGGAATGTTGGGAAATTAATTGTTAGTGTTCACATAAGTTAATAATGTGAGTTGTTATCACAACTCACGTAGCTATTATGGATGTGAAAATAGTTATTTATTAGGTTTGTTAGTATGATTATTTGTTTGTATTACAAGCTATTCAAAATAGCTCATCTCTATTAGAGAGTTGTTATAGGATCTCTCCTACAATATAGGAGATTCTAATTGTATAAATATGTTATATGTATTGAATGAAAATATGAAGAAGCATGTATATCTTGTGTTTAATTTTTGCAGCTTCCATTTATCTTTGCCCATATTTCTAATACCCTTTTTAGCCCTATGCTTTTCAGTCGCTGATAGCCCATTTTCGAAGTCCTGTGGGCTAGTCGAAGGCAGAATTAGGGTTTCCTATTTTCTAGGAAGTATCTTTTGAGTTTTCAGGGGATGCATGCAGGAGTTTGCCAGTTTGCTTTATCGGGTCTTTTTGGGTTTTCAAAGAGCTTCAGGGTGGTGTCACATGCATATTGATCAGTGACCTTTTCCAAACTTGCTATATTTAGTAAGTTACGACGGCTACCTGGAATGTGCTTAAACGAAGATTAGAGTCACTATTTTTAGCAGTATGCTATTTATAGTAAGTGCTATTTTTTGCAATGTGGTTTGGCAGCAGTTCAACTTTCAATTTCTATTTTTGGTAGTGCAGTATTGGCAAAAGCTTCTCCAGCTTTCTTGGAGCTTGATTTGGAAAGTTGGTAACTTAAGTTATATATTTCTATTGTGCCTTTTGCCCCCTGAATGCCTAGACATATGACTTAAGTTGTTTTTAGAGTGGGTTTCTCATGTGGTCGTCCCAATTGGGGTAATATTTGCTTTTTGTAAAGTTTAATTTGCTAAGTAAAGTTGGGCGCCCAAAGTCAAGTCAAAGATGCAAATTAAAATGAATATTTTATTCTCCTCTCTTGGGCATCCCTTTTGCAAGGAAATGAAGTTTGAATTCTTGGGTTTGGAAATCTATAAATACACTACTTTGCCTCTTCATTTGGTTATCCATTTTTCACATCACAATGAAGTGCTGCTGAAATTATTTCAGACTCTTGCTTCGGGGTTGGAATACCTCCTAGCTTTACATCAGTTTCGGGTTTGAAAGACAACTCCTAGTTGATCGTTTGGTGCATCTTCATCCAAAGGTTGCAATCTAAGCTTCAATGGTGATGGCTACTTTCAGGTTTTCTGATCTTGTGGGTTTTGATGTTTTCTGATGTTTTGTTGTGGGTGTGAGTTAGATTATTAGTTTGATATCATTTTGGAGTGTTATTATCAGTTTTCTAGTTGCTGGTTTGTGAAGGGCTGAAGCACATTTTTGTTCATGCTGATTTAAGAAGTTGATAGAATTTTGTGGGCATTGGCTCATTCTTTCCCTCTCTCTTTGGTGACTTTCCCTGAGATTTTATATTTTTTGAAGGAGAATTGGATTTTTGCTGTTGGTCGCCCTTCTTGGGGGTCGTACTACCTTTTCTGTGGGTGCATTGGGTTGCGTGTTGGGCATTTGTAGACTTGTTGGTGGGGGTTTGCTACTGAAATTGGATGCCTATCTCATTAGCACCATTTGCAACAAGTTTGAGGTCATTCAGAGGTGTGGTTGAAGATATACGTGCATTTAAAGGATTGCTGGTTGGTTGTCGTGCACGCTGTTCTGTTATATCAGATTGCTGCTTCTTCATTTCGGACCTGGTATTTCAATGTTTTATTATACTCTTTTGTTGCCTAATCATTTGTAATGTCACAGAGATGCATATCTAACACTTGGGCTTCATATTGTTTGATTCTCTTATGTTATTCTGAATCAAACGATATATTGTAACGCTGATTTAGTAGTACTAATCAACTTCTTATTTCAATACTTTGTATTTCACTCCCGTTGAAGAAGTGGTTGAGTTTTGTTTACTTTCTATTGCCCGCTGAAAAGTGGAAGTGGCTGGCTATATCGCCAAGTTCTT
The DNA here is from genome assembly GCA_007258455.2 of Sequoia sempervirens. NCBI lineage: Eukaryota > Viridiplantae > Streptophyta > Pinopsida > Cupressales > Cupressaceae > Sequoia > Sequoia sempervirens. The sequence continues at coordinate 18,435 of VDFB02354502.1, forward strand.
TGCTTTCATTTACTTACTAGTAGCCCACTGAAAAGTGGAAGAGGCTGGCTTGCCGCCTAGTATTTACATTTTCTCTATTGGATGGCTTGTTGCCAGTAGCTTTGCACTTTCCAGTTTTCTAATATTGTAATCAGATCCCCTTACACTGTATGCTCTCACCTTGCCCACTTTGGGAATTGGGTGATCAGAAAGTGAAGGGTTACATTCCAGTTTGCTTATCTTTCATTGGGCTAAAGCTAACGGGTGAAGTTCATGTGAAAAAATTTGGAAAAAAACTAAGGGGGATATTTCATGATGATTTCACATTTTGTTTTCATCATTTTCCCATCTGAACTATCTTCTTTTGATTTTGTGATCATTTTCTTTAACTTAGTGTACTTGTCAGGTACACTTTTTAAAATTTTAAGAATACCAATTATTTCAATGATCTATATATGCTTTGTCCTTTTCTTTAAAGAAAATGCTAGTTAGAGAGAGGTGGTGACCTTATTTCAGCTAAAATATGCTGTTGTTTGGTTCCTGTTTTTTGCATTATTTATTTATCAAATTTGCTAATCAATCAAAATCAGCAATAGTAATTCTTAGGAGAATGATTGTCTGACTAGTGCCTGACATAGACAAATAACTACTTTACAGTGCTTTTATTAGAGATTATAATCCACCTCTCTATAATAGATATGGGCAAACCAAAGTCAAGGTGTTTGTTATTGAAGTCAGAGTACTAAGTTTCGTCTTGAGATTAGATGCACTCTACATGAACTATGTATCCCATTATGTATATAGTTTGATGCTCCCTATAATGTTCCCTATTTGATGAATATTTGACCTTTTTTGTATTTTACTGATTTTGCAACCCAAACAATAACAAACTGAACTGAAAATTAAAGTTGATCAAAATAAAAATTGGCTGGAAATGACACCACAAACCCTGAAAGTGCTGAAACTGATCATTTGTTGCACTGAAAATAGGAGATCTGAATTATCTATGCCAAAATACATCAAATATAGTTGCTTTCCATGACTGATATAAACCTAATTGTGTCAATACTAGGATCCAACCGAAAACATGAAACCTACTAGACTGATTTTTCTTGCAAAATGATGATTATAAAAGCTGATATGAAATTGGGAAACAAATTTCAAAATAAATAACAATTTTTACCACTCACAAGACCTTCTAGGGATGTATGGCTGGTAAATCCAGCTAGTTTCAGACCTGTACAGTACCATTGAACTAATACAGCTGCTGATTGGAGAGCTGCACAGTTGCTGTAGGTGAAAGAATATGGATTGGTGGCTGTGAAAGTGACCAAACAGCAGTCAAATTCATGCCAAACCCTTCTTATTGCTGGTGCTAAACAATAAACCTCTTGAAATTGCTGGTCTGTAATGTCCCCTTCTAGTTAGACATTCACTCATCAGCATGATTAGCCTATTAGTGGCCCTCATAGGCTAATAGGGCATGGTTAGAGGGTCTTTGTGGCAGTTACCCAGTTGGTGGTTGGCTTCTTGCATGGATTCATGGGTTTTTCGGAGGTTTCCTATGTTATGCTGAATGTTGGAAAACATATTGTGTTATCTGGATGTTGGGAAACCAATTGTTTGCACTTTATGAAATTATATTCTAATATTATAATAAAGTGTAAATATAAAATAATATTATAATAATTTATTGGGAGCTTCTAGAAGGCCGACCTCAAGTGTTGAAAAAAGTGTAAAGAGAGGGGAGTGGCTTGGCTTGAGCCATCCAGAAATTGATATTTGCATTTGATATGTCCATTGTGGAGCCAAGGGTTTCTGCAGATTACAGTCATTGATCATTGGAAACGAAAACTTCCATTGATTAGCATAACTGAGGTAGTGAAATATCCTCCGAAGGGTTGCAGATTGGAGAGGATAACTCAGTCCTTTCATTGGTGCCAAAATTTGTGGCCAAGGGCCAATTTTGTTGAGCTTGATTGGAAGTTCAATTTGGAGAATATTTTTGTGCTTGGAGTCTTCATCATTTTTGCCATCTAGGGTCGATTTGCATCATGCATATTCTCATATAAACTACAGTCATCATTTCAGTCTTCTTGGAGCCAAGCAAAACGATTTTGCTTGAGACTTGGAACGCTTCATTCATGAGGGTTAGACGTTTATTCTAGATGCTGTTGGAGGTTGTTT
>VDFB02354503.1:0-31626 GCA_007258455.2 Sequoia sempervirens
TTTTTCATGAATCGTGTTGGAGGGAATTATGTAATTTTTGAGTTATTAATTGTCAAATGAAGCTCATTGTAAAGGGTTAGAAACATAGGAAAATTGGTTAGAAGTTTTACAAGTTAGCTGATTCTAGAGTTTTATAGTAGGATAGGTGATGCATTTTTCTCATTTTCTTAGTTTAGATGGAGGTAATTTGAGGATATTGGTTTCCATACACTAGTGAATTTTTCAAAATTGTAAATATTGTTTATCTGTTTTACAGCAATAGAAACAGTTGGATTCAAACCTTTCTTGAGTTATGCTCTGGAATGATGTTTTTTTTTGTTAATTATTTTGATTTGGAATTCTTTGAGTAATGAAGTTTTATCTTTTTATTTTGTTTGAAATGGTGATTTGTGATCTGTTGTTAAAGTCTGCACTGTGAATGAATGAAGCTTTGTATTGATTATGGATTGATTTTTTCTTGGTTCTTCAGTGCTCTGAAGGCCTTGATTAATGATCATCTTCTCTGTGTCACAGTCTATCTTTCTTTTTCTGTGAGCGTTAGGGATGATGCGTAATCTAGAGCTCAAGCCAAGCAATAGTACATGAACCTTCAAAGCCTCATTGGTGGCTCGATTTGGGGGCCTTCTCGAGACCGGAGATAGGTGGTTTAGATTTATTATCTTTTTGGAATGGTGAAATATTTTGTTAAGCGTTATTTATCGATTGTATCAATGGAACCACTCGCCCAGATGGTGTATGATCCGAGATCACTGATGATCTTTGACAAATCAATTATGATTGGTCATTACATATTACGGTTTCCTGTTCAAGATACGTGTTTGAGCTTTTGGATGCCGACCAAATAAGGCACAAAGAGACCATTTGCTGAGAGGACCAAACAGTGAAAATTTAAAGGATCCATTTTTTCCTACACTACATTTATTCCGCTTTAGTGAGAAAGTTAAATTTCTTCAGCTCACTAAAGTGAAACTAAACTCGCATCAGAGGTCCAAGTGTATCAATACCGTGGAATGAGATAACAATGATCAGAGGGTTCAGAATTTGATCCAGATCTGTGACCTTGCCATTGCAAAAGGCACATGAAAGAAAAATAAGGGCAACGCCACTCCCAGGCGAAACAAAAAACAAAAGGGGTGGATAAACCCATTTAGTTTGTCTTGCACATTATGGGTCGATCAATTTTCGTCCAGAACATTTACAGTGAACACGTTTCTTGACTTCATCTGCATAAGGCACCAAATGGGACCTCGGTGCGACAATATGGCTCCATAGGCAAGGGAGTATTTTACAGGTGAGCGCTACTGGCTGAAATTCTCGTGGAAAATAATGCCAATTTCGAGGTTGTTTAGTTCATGGAGATTCTTAAGAGACATCATGTCTAATGTCTCCAAGAGAGGACCAATCAAAGAATAGAAGATTCACAACTTAGGGGATGCAGTGTGTCGTATCAAGCCACTAAGAGGAATATAGTATGCTAAGAGAGATCATGCTCTTGAAGGAAATCACACCCAAAGTCACCACAAAGTGAAAGATGCATCGCATGAAGTAAGAAGAATACACAATGAAACATGAGTTGTAAAAGAATAATGCCAATGTATGCCCCCTCTTTAAAGAAATTCCTAAACACCATGTTGTGAGAAATTACTTTAAACTAACATTTATAATAAATTCTAACAATAAAGAGGGCATGGGAGCTTATTTAGAATGCACTATACCAATTCATATGTTTCCAAATGAAGCTACATCATGAAAAAAGGGTTGCCCCCAAAGTGAAATCCTAAAATCACATAAGGGATCCATTGATTTGGGGTTAGTATGTCTTTGCTATAATCTTTTTAGAGAGCTCAGAGCTTTCATCATTCCCCAAATACTCATGGAACAAGAAGAATGACACAAAGAGAGCGAAAACAAAGAAAAATGCTTCCAGGTCAACATGGAATAGACCTCAATGTATTGATGCCTTGTATCATCCTCAAAAGGAAAACACAAGACCAAGAAAAGATAAAGGAAAATATTTTTGGGTGAACATGGAAGAGATGTGAATGTCTTGACATCTTGTGTCATCCCCAAAAGGAAAACACAAGACAAATGAAAAGATAAAGGAAAGCTTTACAACACAGAGAAGAATGTAGATACAAATAGAGGAATGCACAAAGAGAGAGAGATACATCAAACAAAACAATACAAGGGATCACATTATGCACATGCAATTACATAAAAGAAACCTTAAAAATAAAATAAAATAAAGACTAGTAAGGCACATGCGAGTCAACCTATTAGCAAGTTATATGTATCCCAGTTGTGTTCATCGTATACTGAAGACAAACAAATAGTAAAAGGGACAATAGCAAGTGTCGAACTAGGCTCATTACCAAGTTCAACACTCTTCTTGGGAGAATTATCGTTTAAGCTCATAGAAGAGGAAAACAATGTATTCAATTCATTATGCACTTCATCAATTTTGGAAACCTCATCATTGTTATCCAAGTTAATCACAACAGGAACTCGATAATGTCTAAATAAGGATTTAGTTCTTGTTGTGGTTGTGGTATAGAATCTTTTTGTTGTGTTAAAGAGGGAGACTCGTCATGTATTTCTTCAATCAAGTTTAGATTATGATTTACTTTGTTGTTTTCATCATTTAACCTTCGAGCAAGAGCACAACATCTATGCCTACACTCTCTAGAATTTCTATTTATTTTAGTACAATTTTCAAGTTTTTGTGTAGGAGAAGGTTTATTAACCATAGGTTTCTTTTCTTCCCTAAGGGGGGGAATGAAAGGAACCATGGAAGGTTCTTCAACCACTTTCTCTCTAGATTTTTAGACTTGTTTTATTTTAGGAGGTGTGATGGGATTGGTTTCATTATCTCTTGGTCTTTTATAGGAGATAGGAAAAGGGTCTATCTTTGGTTGGTCTTGGTTATTTGGAATGTCTTTAGGTTCAATCATGGTTTCATCAAGGATGGTAGGCTCAACCATAGGTTGAGGCATGTTTGTAAGGGATAATTTTTTGATGCATTTCATCTTGACCTTTTGATATGATTTGAAAAATAAGTCCTTATGAGGTTTAATAGGTTTCATAGGCTCAGGAAAAAATAAATCTAATGAAAAATTCCCTCAAGAAGACAAAGGATTAAAGCTACTATGGTGTATAGTGAAAATTTCATTGTCAAAGGGAAAATTTAAGCATTTATGCATGATCGATGGGACAAATTCCATGGAGCGTAGCCATGGGTAACCAAGCTTCGCAAGGAATTGGTCTAACATCAAGATGATGGAGAATGAGAAATCTAATTTTTTTGGTCCTATTTATAAAGGCAAGGTGATCAATCCCATCGTAGGGCAACCAAAACCATTATGTTTTTTATCCATGATTTCAGTTTATCATATGTTTCTTGATAGAGTTTATGCACAAGTAAGAATTCTTCAGTGATCACATTCTCTCCATAGATAGGATCAATTAATATTCCATTAGTGGGCTTGTCATTGATTCACCGGGCTATTTAAAGAGGACCATCAGGTGCATTTCTAATTATATCTTTAGATGAGAAAGCAATGTCAAGAGGCTTTTTAGTTCGGCCTTTACAAGTTTTTGTTTTGATCAATGCAATCAAACCATTGATAGTATTTTTTTCATTAGTATCTATAGGACCTTGTTTATCAGTATCCATGTTGTCATCATCTGTGTCAACATAATTCATCACATCATTCTTTTTAGTTTCACTAGCTTTGACAAATGAAATGTTATGATTTGGCATAAGTTTAGTAAAAAAATTCAAATTTTGGTTAGGAGGGGCAACAAACTTATTTCCTTGATCATTAACACCTCCAATGTGAAGTTGGTCAGAATCAATGAGGTCTTGGAAGAGATGTTTAAGATGCTTACAATGTTTTGTGTCATGTCCATTTTATTGGTGATAATGGAAAATAGGCATTGGATCTAAAATTCAGAGGTAAAGGCTTATTAGGATTGGGAGTTTTAACAAGAGGCAAAGTGATAATTTTATGTTCTAATAGTTGTGACATTGTGATATGGAGGGTATTGGGTAGGGGAGTGAATTTTCTATGCGGATCCCCAAATGTGAAAGGAGTTATCTTCCTTATAGCTGTCATGTGGGTATCAACATTTTGAGTTGTTTTTTGAGGGGGATTAAGTTGAAGGAAGCCTTTATTATATTTTCTAAAAGGTTGATGGTTATTTTGGTTTGTGAATTTAGACTTCTCAGGACAACTAAAGATGGTTTTGTTTCACGACTACTAATTGAATTTTGATAATCACGAAGGGTGGTACACAAGTGTACGAAGGAAGGAAACTACATCATGCTAAGCTTATCTTGAATCTTAGCTTGCAATTTCTTGATGAACATCTGTTGAAGGTGAGGATCGAGAATCTTTAAGTCAATTTGGGAATAAACCAATTGATAGTGTGAAATAAAGTAACTTTTTCATCATCTTTTTTCTTACATCTCATCAAATTGGCTAAGGTCATCTTAGGAGTCAAGTGCACTTGGATATGGTTTATAAAGGCCTCAACAAGTTCATTGAATGAATGAATTGAGTTGTTTGGTAGTGAGGAAAACCATTCTAAGGCGACATCCTTCAAGGACCTAGGGAAAATCTTAGCCAAGAGATTATCCTCAAAAACAAAATCGCTACATAATGCAGTATAAGTGGAAACATGGTTAGAAGGATCTCCTTTCCCCCCATATTTCTCAAACCAAGGAATTTCTAGACCTTGTGGTATCAACATTCTCAATATCTTCAAGGATAACATATTGCTTTTGGCATATTATGTAGGTTGTGTTGGAGTGAAGAAGACACTAAGAAGGGGGGGTGAATCAATGTCTTAAACAAATTTTAACTTTTTCCTTGAAAAAGAATTGAATAATTTATGATCTTAATATTTCAATGACAAATACATTCATGAATTGAATGAGATAATTAAAGAATTAAAATAAGAAATATTAAAGCAAACCATAGATCATCACAGTCTTGAAACATTATCACATCAAAGCAATGAGACCATAAGACAAAAAATTTGATGAGTGTAAAACCCTCTAGGGATAGAAAAACCACTCCAGAAATGATGCCTCACTGACTTAATCTGAAAAACTTGTTTTTTACAATGCCTCACTAGCAATACTATCTCACTGATAGATTTCAAATGCCTCACTAGCAATGAGAACTTGTGCCTCACTGGCATATATATTTTAATCACAAACAATAGAGAAAGTAAGATATAGAGGGTTACTCTGTTTTACCATATAACCATCAATTTCAGAAGACCAATACATTAATATCCTAAAAACTCATAATGGGAGTCTTCAAAATATTAAATGTATTTTATAACTTATTTTGCATTATAATTCTAAAATACTATCTCAACAAATAAATCCTTATTTCATCTTAAAAAAAAAAAACATTTTTCATAGTGTCAAAAAATTGCTTTTTATATTCATCTTTTACTCTGCCAATCGAAATAGTTTTCAGTTATAGAAATAGCCCACAACAGGAGAACAAAAACTGACCAATAATAGGAGAAATAAATAAATCTATTTCTTTTGCAAAGATTACCAACAACAATTAAAACAAATCTTTTTTGTGAAGTAAACAAATTTAAACACCTGTAGACCTAGATATGGATTTTAAAATAGTAACCATAATTAACCATCTAAACTACATGTCCATTTTTCTTTTTACATATCAACTAAAGAATCAACAGTTTCGTCAAAAAAATAAAAAAACTGTTTACCTCGAGATGATTAAGCCTTAAACAAATAACTGTCAAATAAGAGAAAAAATTGAAAAATATTGTTGCCAAGTGTATTCGAGCTTTGTCACTTCAAGCTGTTTACAACATTCCACCTGATCATTGCAAATCCTGAACATACTCTTTATGTGATTTTCTTCCTATCATACCCTAATGAGGGATTTGAAATAATGAAATATCAAATGCCTTTTACCAAGCTTTGAAAATAAGCTTTTAATTCTTTAGTATACCCGACGGCTTAGGATATATTTAACACATATTTAGTATGCTTGATACTCATTAGGAGTATAAAGTCAACAAATGCCTTATACAGGATATGTCGACCATGTGAAACAATACATGGTATAAATACCTTCCCAATTTCATATGTTGATAGTAGTCAATGCAAACACATTACCTTAGAAGGTAATAAGAATGGTGTACATAAAAATACTTTATTATTACCTTGAAAAAACATATGAGGCAATCTCTAATCCAAGACCAGTAAAGTAATGTTATGCCTTTGGAGAATAGAAATATCCAAGTATCACCAAAGTTTAATCAAGAAACCACAAGCCTTGTGCACCAAAACATATTACCCCAATATGACAAATAGACAAATTGAATATTTCACTATCATACCAAGAAGTCCTGTAGTTGCAAGAGCACTTTAGCATTTGACATTAATGCCAACATGCCTTAGGGGTCAACAAACTCCCCCTTTTGGAATTAATGTCAAATCCAGAAGATAAAAGCAATAGATCCATATGTCATATGTCATACTTAAAACAATATACCTATCCTACAAAGATCAAAGCATCCAACACAAGCCCAGTCAAGAAATGATCTGCAACAACTTTCAATGCAATGTGCATCAGTACTCAACAATGCTCATCCTCAAATCTACTCAAAACCAAATCATCACTTCTCCCCCTTTTGACAACAATGCCAAAGGAGAGATTACTCTAAGAATTGTAAAAACCTGAAAGCAAACATGTGGTGCATTTAAAAGTACAAAGTATAACCATGCATCATAAAATGACTTTAGGGAACCAATAATACCAAAAAATTCCTTAAGGGGTAATGATAAATCATGAGATGCTCCCCATAACTCCAAAAACTAGAGGAAGTTACTGAATATGCACAGAAACTATCATGTCACTATCACTGTGAACAACCCTATCACTGATGAATACAATGCATAACACCAGAATGTACCAAAATGAGATGTCACTATAATACCACAGTCTACACCTATGAGATCAACAACAAGATGTCATAAATTGAAGCAATTGTAAAGTATCAAGAGTTAGGGATAAAAAAACATATGCTAAGAAGCTCCCCCTAAAATCATGCTGATATAAGACATTATTACAGAGAAGTAAGAGAGAAGACACCAAGTCGATCTCTCAAATATTCAAATATGTCCCTAGTTAAAGGTTTTGTGAAAATATCAACAATCTGATCTTTTTGTGGAGATGTATTCAAGGACTTCATTTGCAAGCAGCTTTTCTCTTAGAAAATGATATTTTATCTCAATGTGCTTAATGCATAACAATATTTTTGGAGATATTGATTGCACTAGTGTTATCACACAAAATAGAAACTAGTTTTGATACCTTAACCTGTATATCCTACAAGGTTTGTGTCATCCATAGTACTTGTGTGCAACAGGCAATTGCAGCAATGTATTTTTCCTCGGTAGTAGATAATGAGACAAATTCTTGCTTTTTGCTTTTCCAGGAAACAAGTCTTCCACACATAAAGTATGCTCCACCAAATGTACTTTTTCTATCATCAATGCAACCGACCCAATCAACATTAGTATAAGCTAACAAAGTAAAATTATCATTCCTAGGATACAAAAGACCGTAGTCTATTGTACCATTTATATATCTCAAAATGTGTTTGACTGCATTTAAATGTGTTTGCTTAGGTGAAGCTTGAAACCTTGCTGCCAAACAGACAACTTGCATTATGTCAGGCCTAGATGTTGTTAAGTAAAGTAAGTTGCCAATCATGGATTTGTATAATGTTTGATCCACATTAGGTGAATCCTCATCCTTACCAAGTTTACAGCCAATTTCCATTGGTGTGCTTATAGGTCTATTTCCATCCATTTGAAACTTGATTAACATTTCTTTTGCATATTTGACTTGAGAACTGAAAATGCCTTTTGGAAGTTGAGAAACTTGTAATCCTAAAAAGAATGTAAGTTCTCCTATCATTGACATTTCAAACTCCCTTTTCATAACATCAGGAAATGAAATAGATAGCTTCTCATCATTGCTGCCAAAAATAATATCATCAACATAGACCACTACTACCAAAATATTGTCATTTTTAGTCATAAAATATAGATTGCTAGCTACTCCACCTTTAGTGAATCCTTGGCTTTGCAAGTATTTACCTAATTTAGAGTACCAAGCTCTAGGAGCTTGTTTTAGACCATACAAAGCCTTTTTTAACCTGTATACATTATTTTCTTTCCCCAGGGCACAAATAAAACCTTCTAGTTGTTCCATATATACCTCTTCTTCAAGATTGCCATTTAAGAAGGCAGTTTTATCATCCATTTGATAAACTGTAAAGTTCTTATATACAAAGAAGGCAAGAAATATCCTTATTGCTTCCAATCTAGCAACAGGAGAAAAAGTTTCATTGAAGTCAATGCCTTCTATTTGAGAGTACGCTTTACAGACAAGTCTAGCTTTGTTTCTAGCTATGTTTCCCTTTTCATCAAGCTTGTTCCTAAAAATCCATTTAGCCCCAATAATATTTTTATCTTTTGGCCTTGGGACAAGTTCCCAAGTGTTATTCTTTTCTATTTGACTTAGCTCTTCTTGCATAGCTTGTATCCGTAGTTGATCTTGGATAGCTTATGCATATGTTTTGGGTTCTAACTATGAAACTAAACATAAATGAACCTCATGATTTGCTTCACTAGTTTTCCTTGTAGTTTGTATTCCTGAATCTAAATCACCAATTATATGTTCATGTCAAGTGATTTCTCTCTAATAAATTTTTAGGAGTATAAGCATAAGTTTTAGGGGTTGTTTTAGAGGCTTTGGAACTTACTGGTGTCTTAAGACTTGGTGGAGTCTCTTGAGGCACTTCATGTTCTAAACCTTCTTCTGATTCCTCTTTTATATCAGTTTCATTCAATATACTACCTTCTTTTTGTTGATCATTAGACTGATTTTCAGTTTGCTACACATTCTCAACAACTTTAACATTAGAGCTTTCAACAATTCTTTTCAATCTTTTATTGTGACATTTATATGCCTTGTTGTGTGTAGAATAACCTAGAAATATTCCTTCATCACTTTATGAATCAAAACTTCCTAGATTACTTGCATCCCTCTTAATATAGCATTTACTGCCAAAAAAATTGAAATAAGAGATATTTGCAGATTTACCATAACAAAGTTCATAAGGTGTATACCCGGTCTTCACTCTTAATTATACTCTATTTAAGATGTAAATTTTTGTATGAACAACTTATTTCCAATAAGTATTTTCCAAACCTACATCACAAAGCATAGTTCTAGCCATCTCCTTAACTGTTATGTTTTTTCTTTTTGCTACCCCATTTTGTTGTGGTGTTCTAAGGGCTGAATATTGTCTCTTAATACCATGTTTCTCACAATATTCTAGAAATTTAGTAGAGGTATATTCACCTCCATTGTCAGATCTTAGGCATTTCATTTTGAATCTTGTTTCTCTTTCTACCATTTTCTCAAACACCTTAAATCTTTTCAAGGCTTTAGATTTATGTTTAAGAAAGGTGACCCAAGTCATTCGTGAGTAGTCATCAATGAACAATATAAAGTACCTTTCTCCATTAAGTGCCTGGTCCTTGTGGGACTGCACAAATCAATGTGAACCAATTGAAGGGGCTCTGTAGATGAATGCTCTTTGGTCTTGTAAATGGACCTTGTCTTTTTACCTTCCTGACATTCTTTACAAGTAGCACCTTCTGGTTTAGATATAATAGCCATGTTTCTTACACTTTTGTTCTTACTGATCTTTACTAAGTTGTCATAATTTATATGCCCTAGCCTCCTGTGCCAAAGCTTACTTTATTTTATTTGACTCATGTGAAGCATACATTGTTCTTGTCATCATTTTCAGATCCATGTAAGTTATAAATGTTTCCTTTTGTTCTTAAACCAAAGGCAATTTCTTGCCCTGAGTTTTTAAGTATTTTGTATCCATGTGTAGTAAACATCACTTTGTAACCACTATGACAAATCAGACTCACTCAACAAATTGTGAGTTAAACCCTCGGCAAAGTAGACATCTTCTAAAGGTGTATTATTTTCTAAAAGAACAGTGCCCTTACCAGTAATTTGCAAACAAAAGTCATCACCAAACTTTATTGCCCCTTCAGAGCAGTTTTCAAATACATAGTGAAATTATTTCTATCCCCAGTCATATGATGGGAGCAGCCACTATCAATTACCCAAATATCCTTTTGTTTTGCATGAAGTGCAACCTCAACTATCATGGCCTTAGCCTTTTTACCACCTTTTGGCATCCAAACATGTTTTATTGTCTTAATTGTTTTCCTTTGATGGTCAATATTATTTGAGTTGCAAAACTTGGCTATGTGCCCAAGGTTTTTATAGCTATAGCATCTTAAGATGTTAAGAAAATTAAAAAAAATTCCATCCAAGAAGCTTGGCTTCCTTTTTGTTACAAATTTACAATTATTTTCCCTATGACCATATTGATGACAATGAAAGCAATAGCATGAGAATCTAATGATAGATTATTTCTAAGAGGCTTTTGAATCTTTTGAGAATCTGCACAAGCTTAAGTTCATTATCATAGGAGCATTGACCCTTTGCAAAACCAAGGCATGTCATGTCCTTATGTTCCTTTTGTTTACGTAACATATCAGAAAGTTTATTGTTGTTGTTATTTAACTCAAGTTCTTTTCTAAGCTTCATAATTTCAGCTTCTAAATAACTACATTGATTCTCTTTACTTTCTAATTGAGTTTTTGTAACCTCTAACATTCTTTAATTTTCTTCCAATTCCAACTTTGTTTCTTCAACTAATTGATCATATTTGTTGATTTCTTTCTTGATTTCTTTTATTTTACCCAATGCACATTTCAACTCACCTTCTAAATCAACTTCACCCTCTTCATTGTCAGACTTTTTTTTAATATTTTGAATTTTCACATCACTAGGAGTGATTCGAGCCATAAAAAGAGTTTCTTCCTACTATTCAAGAGAGTCAGATTGACTATAAAAAATGTCTACATCTTTTGCAAGAAAGCTCCTTTTGTTTTAAAATTATTTCCCCTTTTAGATTTGTTAGTATTGAAGGATTTCTTCTTATAATGTTTTTTCTTGTGATCCTCATCACTATCTGAGTCTTTGTTAGGGCATGGTGTGATGCATAATGCCCAAATTTTCCACATTCAAAGCACTTGAAGGGAAATTTTCCTTTATATCTCCTTGGACCTCTTTTTAATTTACTAACCAAAATAGATTCATCCTCATTGTCTAATTCAAAGTCTGAGTTTGCATTAGACTCCCTTTTTATTGCCTTAAAGGCAGCCTCTTTGCTTGAGGTAGCATCAATGCCTATTCTCATTTCATAGGCTATAAATATTCCTTGCAATTCAGCTAGAGAGAGTTTTTTCATATCTTTATCCTCAACAATTGAGACTTTTTCATCATATCTATGTGTCAAGGACCTAAGAAATTTCTTGACAACAATTGATTTGTTCATCAATTTCCTCACCTATACCTCTTATAGAACTTACTACTTCCTGAACTAGAAAAAAATAGTCAACAATCTTTTCTTCTTCGTTCATTTTCAGGGCTTCAAACCTAACCCTATATGTTTGGAGTTTTGCTTCACTCACTTTTTCATCTCCTTCATAGATTTTTTCCAATTTGTCCCATAATACCTTGGTAGTTTTGCAATCCATGATTTTTACAAGAACATGTCATTATTTAGACTACAACATATTGTATTTGTTGCTTTTGCATTATAGCCAAAAGCCTTTTTTTCATCAAGTGTAGAGGGGGCAATAACAATGTTTTCAACCTTAATGGCTTCCAAAACATCAAAGCCTAAAGAAGATAGATATTTTTCCATTCTAAATTTCCAGTAGGCAAAACCAGTACCATCAAACATTGGAGGCCTATTGTTATTATCTTGACTTGCCATGTTAAAAATAATCACTCATGTCCCAGTTATCAACCCTTAAGCTAATTAGGCTTCTTTATCCAAGGGTGTGGCTCTAATACCACTTGTTGGAGTGAAGAAGACTCTGAGAGGGGGGGTGAATTAGTGTCTTAAACAAATTTTAACTTTTTCCTTGAAAAAGAATTGAATAATTTATGATCTTAATATTTCAATGATAAATACATTCATGAATTGAATGCAATCATTAAAGAATTGAAATAAGAAATATTAAAGCAAACCAAAGATCATCACAGTATTTAAACATTATCAAATCAAAGCAATGAGACCATAAGACAAAAAAATTAATGAGTGGAAAACCCTCTAGGGGTAGGAAAACCACTCCAGAAATGATGCCTCACTGACTTAATCTGAAGAAAAAAAATTGTTTACAATGCCTCACTGGCAATGAGAACTTGTGCCTCACTGGAATATATATTTTAATCACAAACAATAGAGAAAGTAAGATATAGAGGGTTACTTTGTTTCACGATATAGACATCAATTTCAAAAGACCAATACATTAATATCCTAAAAACTCATAATGAGAGTCTTCAAAATATTAAATGTATTTTACAACTTATTTTGCATTATAATTCTAAAATACTTCCTCAACAGATAGATCCTTATTTCCTCTTAAAAAAAAAACCTTTTTCACAGTGTCAAAACACTGCTTTTTATATTCATCTTTTACTCTACCAATCAAAATAGTTTTCAATTATAGGAAAATCCCACAATAGGAGAACAAAAACTGACCAATAACAAGAGAAACAAATAAATTTGTTTCTTTTGCAAAGATTACCAACAACAATTAAAATAAATCTTCTTTGTGAAGTAAACAAATCTAAACACCTATAATACCAAATAGGGGTTTTAAAATAGTAACCAAAATTAACCATCTAAACTGCATGTCCATTTTTCTTTTTACATATCAACTGAAGAATCAATAGTTTCGTCAAAAAAATATAAAAAAATTGTTTACCTCTGCATGATTAAGCCTTAAACAAATAATTGTCAAATAAGAGAAAAAACTGAAAAATATTGTTATCCAATGTATTCGAGCTTTTTCACTTCAAGTTGCCGACAACATTCCACCTGATCATTGCAAATCCTGAACATACTCTTCATGTGATTTTCTACCTATCGTGCCCTAATGAGGGCTTTGAAATAATGAAATATCAAATGTCTTTTACCAAGCTTTGAAAATAAGCTTTTAAATCTTTAGTATACCCAATGGCTTAGGATAACTTTAACACATATTTAGTATGTCTGATACTCATTAGGAGTATAAATTCAACAAATGCCTTATACAAGAGATGTCGACCATGTGAAACAATACATGGTATAAATACCTTCCCAATTTCATATGTCGATAGTAGTCAATGCAAACACATTACCTTAGAAGGTAATAAGAATGGTGTACATAAAAAGACTTTATTATTACCTTGAAAAAAAATATGAGGCAATCTCTAATCCAAGACCAATAAAGTAATGTTATGCCTTTGGAGAATAGCAATATCCAAGTATCACCAAAGTTTAATCAAGAAACAACAAGCCTTATCCACCAAAACACATTATTCCAATATGACAAATAGACAAATTGAATATTTCACTATCATGCCAAGAAGTCCTGTAGTTGCAAGAGCACTTTAGCATTTGACATTAATTCCAACATGCCTTAGGGGTCAATAGGTTGACCATTTTGATTTTGGTTTATGGTGGAAACTTACTTTTGAAGGGTGGAAACTTACTTTTGAAGGGATGAAACATATTGTAAAATTTGATTTATGATCTGGTGTCATTGGTTGTATTTTGAGATGGAGGTGAATATGGTGGAGGCGTATATGTGTTCGAGGGACGAGTGAATGGAATGCTTATGGGAGATAAAGTGGTAGGAGATATGACATGTGATGCCACATTTAAGTACTAGGAATGCTAGCAGAAGTACCCAAGGTAAGAATGACATTACTAGTAGGTTGCATGGTTGTTGTAAAGTGAGGGTCGGTATAGGTAGGAATAGAGGCAATGGTTGTGAGAGGAGTAATTTGAGTTCCTTCTTGACTTTGGACATTGTTCGAAGGTAAAGCAAAGCTAGTCATTGAGGTAAGATGTTTTCCAAAAATCTTAACTATGTTACGTGCACAAGTTCTATTCCTTCTTCATTTTCAATCATGTGATGTATATTATCTATGGTAGGGATAACAGTGGTTGAAATGTTTTTAGTACTCAATTGATTTTGTAGATGTGCTAAGTCTTCATGGATTTGGATTTTGTTTTCTTATAGAATACTAGCAACCATTGTTTCAACATTTATCACACTACTTGAAGGAAAAGAGTTGTTAAGAGTATGGTCCATACCTAGTGAACTAGTGTCAACACTAGTATTGAAAGAGCTAGATAACCCAAGATCCATGACAATTGTGCTATCGCGGGATGAAATGACTCTTGAACTTCATCTCACTATAGTATTAGCAATAGGACACCAAGTTCTAAAGCTCATGCAAGGGGTAATCTATGAATGCAAGATAAATGCTATTCTCTAATTCCAATTCAAATGAAATCAAACTAAGTACAATGAAATGAATGAAACATAAACTCTGCAAACTAAAACATAAATGTAATAAAAACACACTAAAACATAGGAATGAAGTTTTTAATGGTGTAAAATGTAGTTTAAAATCTAAAACGGGACTAAATTTCCCAAAGGGGCATATGAGTCCCAGTTAGGGTTTTTCATGGGTTCAAATTTTGATAAACAGTTAACACAGAATACCCAGAAATCAGGAAAAACTACCTGTACTAGGACTAAATTGCCCAGAGGGGTGAATGAGTCCCAGATTAGGGTTTTTGCACAATTTTTTAAAAAAATTGAGTGAGTTTTAGGTTTTCTATTTTGAATAGTGTCTATGCTAAGTGCAATTACAGATTTCACTTGAATTCCAATGACGAAAGAGGAAAAAATGCAACCTATATGCACTTTCACTAATGCAAGATTTAGAAACCCTAGATGCAAATTAACTAATGCAAAACCTAATATGAAGATAATGTAAGTTATATCTAGGACTATGATGCATTCCAAATTAGAAATATTTTTTTCTTCATGTCGGGTTCACCAAAATGAAACCTTGAAAATAGGGTTCCACCTTTTAAGAGATCGAACTTGGGTTTAGGTCCTATTTCACTTAGTTCATTCAAGGAAACCTTAGAGATCTTAATACAAGAATAGAATGAGGGAAATAGATCTATAATAAGGTGTCCTACAGTGTGATTAAATACTAAAGAGGGGTTCACCACCAAACTGGTGCTTGGAAAGATAAGAAATGTAAATGATTTGTAAGACTTAAGTAAATGACCTACAAAACAAATACAAATCAAAATAGTAAACTGAGAAACTATAGAGATGCACCTAGAAACTTAAGAAGCTTGAATGAGGGTCTGAAATCTTGAAAAATACTACTTTTTGATGTACATTGGGACTCATGTGCCAGTAGGGGGTGATTTAGTCCCATTTTAGGGTTTTAAGCCGAAACCAAAATCTAGAACTGCTAAATTAGGATCTACAAAAAAAAGCCTGAAAATAGCTGAAAATAGGTATATGCTAGGACTCATACTCCATAAGTGGTGATTTAGTCCTAGTATCAGGGTTGCTCTAAAACTATGATATCCTCTAATGCTTTCCTATAGCTTCTCTCCTACCAAATCTCTAGTTCTGAAACACTGAATTATGCTTTGTAGGTGACTTTTCGTGATCTTGCAAATAAGGTGACAACTTTGACAACTTGACAACTTTTCTCCAATCTTTCTCTTCAATGGATCTTCAACCTAAACCACCTAGATCTACAATCACACATCAAAGAGAGGGAAATTTTTTGGTTTGTTAGTGGATAGGGGTTTGCCTTGGTCAAACCCCATTTTGCTAATCAATCCTTAAAATGAATACAAATAGAATGAAGGAATGATGAATGAACAAATATGCAATGTTGCAACTCACCAAACGTTTGAATAAAAGTTTTAAATCTTGTATGAAATGGCTATCATGAATGTAGATCTTGACTCTTGCTTGTATGTTATGGATCTTGATTTGAATACTTGCTTGAATCATAAAACCCTACATCACAAATGTTAGCTCAAAAACAAACATGATGCATGATGACTTTGACATGATGCTTGATACTTGAATAATGCTCCAAAATGCTTAATAATCACTCTTGAATTATAAGTGATATTATGATAACTTGATGAATTGTAAGCTTGCTAGGTGAAAAATGAGTGAAATAACCTTATATTTATACTTGTTTATGCAATTTTTTCAAAATTACAACACTACAAGCCAACATCATATCTAAATAAAATCCTACCAAGAATTTGAATTCAAATTAGGTTAGAAGCTAAGTGGGACTCATATGCTAGTTAGGGTGTATGAGTCCTAGTAGGCTAAGCTCGGGACATAAATTTCAAGAAATGCTTAGTTTTATGTTAAATTCAGGTTTGGGGCCTCGAAACTTAAGTGGGACCCATATGCCCAAGGTGGCATATGAGTCCCAGATCACTAAATCTAGGCCATAGAAACCAAAATCATTAAATTATGATTGATGAATTACATATGTGTTGGGATTATCCTTGAAAAGATGCATTAAAATTAAGGCCCATGGATGCAAAATAGGACCAAATAAGGCACAAAGAAGCTCAATTTTAACAGGGAGGACCCAAACAAGTGTGAAAATGTTCCATGAGGGAGTAGGTACAAGAAGTTGGGTTCACTTTTTGGTCAAAAAGTGGAAGTCTTTTTCTTGAAAATTAAAGTTTTTCACAGTTAGACTAAACATTTGAAGCACTTACACATAAAATTTTAAAAAATTCTAGCAATATGAAATGTAGGAGTTTTAGACTAGTTCTCAAATATATAATTTATTCTAATACCCAGATGATACAAATTAATTTTGTATATACTTGTACAAAAACCTCTTTTTAAAATTCTTTTTATAAGGACTATACCATAAACATGTACGACCAACATAATTTGACCTAGATAAAATTATTTTTCTAATTCCTTTTGGGGAAATATGTATATTATAGTGAATTTTTATGAGGATACTTTTTATAGTTTTTTTCCAATTTATAATTTTTTTATTTAATTTTTTATTGGCCATAATTGGTGTTTTTGAAAGGCCCTCATGTACAACTAACATAATTTGAGATGAACTAATCAAAAAATGTTTCAGTGTGTAAAGAATGATATCTAGATTGATGACATGTATTTTTTAAAACTTTAAAAATTTAAAAAAATATATAGTAAAACCTAACATTTCAAGTTTATGGACCAATTTCCTTATAAATTAATTAATAAATAGCAAAAAAAAATCATAAAAAATTACATATTTGAAAATTACACATTGTCATTTATAATGGGTTTAATTTAATACAAAATTCAAAAAAAATGTCATCAACCATATTGGTAAAGTTAGTTTTTTATCTTGCTATTAATATGGACTTGTACTTGTAAGTCTAAGGCTAAGGGTTAGGTTACCATGTCTTTATCGATACTAAAACCAAATGAAAATCATGGGTTGTGATTTCATTTTCTTAGGAATAGGTACACATTCTAAAAACATAATGGGTGCATATTTTAAAGCAAGTACCATTCTTAAAATAGAATGGGTACCCATTCTAGATATATCCATTATTTTTCATTTTGATTAAAATGTACTATCACTATATATCTACAATTTTTTATTTTATGTGTACAACGTGACAGTGACAATTTATGCATTTTTTAATTCATGTGTGTCTTATGCAATCTCTTGACATGCCATATTCTATTAAATTTTTAAAAGGATTCAATCATAGGAACCATTTTGAAGTGGAATCAAGTACAAGGGCTATTTTTCAGAGGAATATGTTGGGAATTAGTGTTCACATAGGTGTTAGAAATTAGAGTTTATGTGAGTACTTAAATTAGTGTTATGAATAAGTGTCATAATATTAAGTTGTTGAGAAACGCCTCAATATTATTATTAGTCACGTTGTTTGTTTGAGTTGTTAAAAACAACTCGATATTAATAGGGAGGTTGTTTGGGTTGTTTCCTACAAAATAGGATGTGAGAAATCCTATAAATATGTAATATATTTGAATGAAAACATAGAGAATCAAGCACGACATTATCTTGTGTAATATCATTTGCAAC
This sequence comes from Sequoia sempervirens, assembly GCA_007258455.2. NCBI lineage: Eukaryota > Viridiplantae > Streptophyta > Pinopsida > Cupressales > Cupressaceae > Sequoia > Sequoia sempervirens. The sequence continues at coordinate 18,144 of VDFB02354503.1, forward strand.
TAAATTTGTCTCTGCCCATATTTCTTATATGGTATCAAAGCGAGTGTGGACTTAGCTCTATCAATGGATGGCCCAGGAAAATGAGAACCTGTGATGTGTAGTGTGATGTAGAATAGATCATTTATTATTTGTTGAGAGTGGAGTGGCAAAGGTCATTACGCTTAGCAAGCAAAGGAAAAGGCGTTTCCAAAGCATCCGAAGTAGCACCTTTGGAAATTGGAGCACCAGTATTATCGTAGAAAGAAAGGAAGAATAAATTGAAGAAGAGGCATTGGCACCAAATATAGCACTATAATTCCATGGAGAGGAAATTAAGCGTGCAAATTTATTGTTATTTTTTTCAAAATTGGAATCGATGTTCTCATTTGAAGATCCATTGTAGCTTCAATGTTGTCGTTGGGTCTGATTTGGAGGTCGATCAACTTATTTTTCTGATGATTCCCACATAGTCTAGTGCATTGAATTAGTCTGTGCCTTTGTCGATTGGTAACTATTGTCCTGTGTCATTCTCTTGTCAGCCCTTTGTGCAAGTAAAGGCGAGATTTCCATTTAGCGTTTCCATCCTTGTCCGTGGGAAAAGTAAAGGTGAGATTTCGTTATGAAAGTAAACTTTGGTCTTATTTTTTCTATGTCGCGTCTTGGAAAAAGAAATTGGTATGCATGGGAAAGTTAAAAAGGATTTTTCGTGGATGGATGTGAGATCTACTTAAATAACATGAAGATTGTTCCATGATCCAATGGTGACGAGTGTTGCTATAGGGTTCTTTCGTCATCATCATTCATTCATTCTTTGGTTGCTTCAAATTAACATAACCGGTGCTCTTTTCGCCAAACATGATGTTGATGGGTTTAGTTGAATGGGATGGTTAGGAAACTATGTATGAGGTAGATCGACTTTTATCTCAGCAAAGCAAGTGATGTGCAAGCTGAGGAGAGGTGCTCGACTAGGAGACAAGATAATTGCATCAGTGAAGGAAGCACATGCATTTGAGATCACTCACTACAATTTCTCGGGATTAGGTTGAATGTAGATTGTGTGTCTAATGTTTTTTTTATATTAACAAGTTGGTATTATAATTTATTGTGAGTTTAATGTCATTAAAAGTAGTCTATCAAAATCTAAAAGTGTCAAAAAGTAATAAAAAAATTGTCTCATTTGTAAATGGACACATTATCGCTCGTATGCAACGTTCATATTGAGGGGGCATTCTATAATTAAGCCTCAATGAAAAAATTGCTAATAAAAAGTAACAAACCTACTGAAGGATGGAGGCACCAGAGGCTAAGGAAATTCAACAACCTCTTGTGAGTCACTAATGACGGGGTTGCATTAGTGACAAAATTATTTGTGCCAAAATGACTAAAGCCAAGATTGGTTTCCAAGTGACAGCGGCAACCGTCCCATATCATTTGTGATCAAAGTGGCAATGATCTATAATGGTGGTTGCATATACGACAATGAGGGCTTGGTGTTCAATCTTTTTATGTTGTGGTTGGATGTGTATGTCCCCAATCATATTTCTTGTGTGTATGTGAATGGATGTGTTTGTCCCCATTCACGAGGTAGTAAAGTGATTGGAAGTGTTTGTCCCCAGTCACACGAGTTGGTGATTATGATTGGATGTGTTTGTCCCCAATCGTAATTGTTGTGAGAAGATGTGTGTGTCCCTATTCATAACCTTGATATTGGATAGACGTGTTTGTCCCTATCGAAACTTGATGTAATACCTTGGGTAGATGTGTTAATCCCTATCCTTGGTTCAATGGGTAGAAGTGTTTGTCCCTATCCTTGGATACAAGTACACTAAGCGTAGTGAGGCTAGTTCCACTATTGCTTGACATGAGTAGATGTCTATGTCCCTACTCTTATATTGTTTGGTGAGCTACTCTATGTGGTCATCATGTATTGTGATGTACTTTCACCTCATGTTCACACTAAGGGGGGATGTTGGGAATTAGTGTTCACATAGGTGTTAGAAATTAGATTTTATGTGAGTACTTAAATTAGTGTTATGAATAAGTGTCATAATATTAAGTTGTTGAGAAACAACTTAAAATTATTATTACTCATGTTGTTTGTTTGAGTTGTTAAAAACAACTCAATATTAATAGGGAGGTTGTTTGGGTTATTTCCTACAAAATTGGATGTGAGAAATCCTATAAAAAAGTAATGTATTTGAATGAAAACATATAGAATCAAGCACGACATTATCTTGTGAAATATCATTTGCGACTCCATTTGTCTCTACCCATATTTCTTATAGAATCAAGAAAGAGGGTTTTTTATTCACATCTACTTGTACTTCAAAATTTAATGAACAAGGATCTACATCTAGTTATATTTCAAAATTTTAAAGAGGTGTCAATCTGAAAATAGATTAAATATCATTTTTTAATTTTACCAAGAGGGTTTTGTAATCATGGGATCAAAACAAAATCAAAGAAAAAAATGTAGGAAGCTTGTGAAACGTGAAGAAATTGAAGCAAATAAAGAGAAAGAGGAAAAACAACATAGATATAGGAGAACAAAGATTAAAGAAATGAAAAATATTGAAGCATCTAGTTCCATGCCCATTGAAGAGAACATTCAAGAGACCACAAATTATGGGATGAATTTAGATGATGAAAATTTTGAAGTGGTGAATATGGAAGAAAATATGACTATAGAAACAAATCCAAGTATGTTTTCAAACCCATCTTTCAATGATATGGAAAATGTTACTATAGAAACAAATTCAAGTATGTCTTTAAACCCACCTTTCATTGATATTGATATTAGTTATTTAAAAGAAGTTGGATATACCAATGATGAGTTCAACTGTACAATTAAAAATATGAAAATAAAAAATGAGAGTGAAATACCTTGTATAAGTGAAAATAAAAATGTTTTTTTTTTAATTTGGAAGAAGTCTTGGATAATCTTCCTGGTAATATTTCTTATAGACCAATGAGAATCCATGCAAATATATTATATAAAATAATTTTGTATAGAAAAAGTATAGGATTTCAATGTCAACTCATTATGCAATTAATGAAAATGTGGAAAATGTGAAAATTAATAAGAAGGGATATTTTTTTAAAACCTAAAAAATAAAAGCAATGAAATAAGTTATATCTATTGTTTCTAATGCTATTGATTTTATTATCTAAAGATAGGAATACATCACTATGAGCTATAACAACTACTTTAGTTAAAAAATCAATTTCAAATAAAAGAATGATAAGACTAGTGAAATTTTAAATATAAATACTAAAAATCTAAGAAGAGTGGCAAAGAGAAGAGAAAGTATTGAAAATGATCCAATTGAACAATGTTGAAATTTTAGTGTTAAACTCTCAAGGTTTGACATGAAATTAAATAATGAAATCAAATCTTTAATTAAAAAATATTGGCATAATAATACAAGGGTATCATCTAATGTTAGATATGGTTTAAAATTAAGATTGGGGTCAAAAATTTGTGATCCTCATCTAAAACATCTATTAGATATGACTCAAACTAAATTATAGGAAAAAAACTAGATGATTCAATGTTACCATTTAATATGACAATAAGTCAAAGATCATTTGATAAATTTAAACCTTGGTATGTGAAAATTAATAAACAACAAATCTCTTTTTGTTGTAAAATGCATGTGCAATTTCATATATATATATATATATATATATATATATATATATATATATATATATATATATATATATGTTGTACTTTGCATACTAAAAAAATTATGTAGGAATGTGGTAGTAATATGCAATTGTGAGGCCAAAACTCATTTAGAATCATTGTTACTCATTAATAAGTTAAATTATGCTAGATTAGAGAATTATTTGATGGATTGACCAGAATTATTTAATTATGAGATAACATTGGAATCGTTAACAAATAAATTGGATAAATCTCTACTTTCATTCTCTTAGAACATTATGATTAAATGAGTATGTGTAAGTGAGAAAGTTATATATATATAGGTTGTGAAGATATAAGAGCATCAACAATTCTACCTAACTACATGCTTAATGTCTAATTATTCTATGACCTAGTTTAAATGATTGTTGTAATAAATGTACCTTATCAGAATGTATGTGAGGATATGAGATTTAGATTTCATATAAGGATCATTAGAAGAGAAAATTTAAATTGATATGAGAAAAGGAACAATGTGTACCTAACTTTAGTACACATGATTTTCTAATGTTTTTTATGTTTCTTGGAGAAGGATGATAATTGGGAATGAACTAGGACCTTTGAAGATCACTGAAAGTTTAAAAGGATTACTGTTTGAACATCGTCAATGGTAAACCAAGACAATTAGATAACTGATGATTTGAGTATACCTTTAAGGTGAGTTAACAAGGTAAGTTATATGAATTTTTTATCAAGTTGCATAAAGATATTTAGTAATAAATGATAGTTCGATGATCCATTAAATAGTGTAGTTAAATAATTAAGGGTAGTATTTCATTATTTTTAAAGATAGATTCAAATTCCTATCCTACATCGAAAAAGGTAAAAAGTATACATATAGATATATTTTTATACACTAACTATTGAATTGAATCTTATTGAAAATTGTGAGCACCTGGTGGTCACCATGATTTCTTGATTGATTGAATGCATTGAGAAAAATGCATATGAGATAAGTGCCAATAGAAAGAAGGGAGAACCATTCAAACCCTTGTCATACTTCACTTGGTTTAAGTTCTCAAATGTGACCTTGTGTAATGAAAAGTGAGTCAAGGTGTGAATTAGCATTAACGATCAAGTGAATATTGTGGTTGTAGTTTATTTATTTTGAATTTCTAAATGTAACCTTAGAACTTAGAAAGTGTTTTGAGGTTTAGGAAAATATGGGTCACATGTGATTTTGTTTTACATTTAACTAATTTTAAGTCATGTCATTAGGTGGTATAAGTGGTGTTAAGAGATGGGAGCTTCAAGTAAGTTTAAAATTCAGATTCATCATTTAAGGGAGTTTAAAAGGGCTTTAAAAACTTATTTAAGGTGTAATCATGTTTTTTTAGGACCCTAGGATAAGTACTTATATGTTGGGGGTTAGACTTGGGTCATATATTTGGTCATACTCCATTTATGACCTCTCTTAAATGTCATTTAAGAGAAGTGACGAATTTGGGATGAAAGGATGGACTTGACCCATCCCCATCCTCATTGGGTCTCACATCTCATTTATGAGAAGGGACTAGGAGGAAGGGGTGTGCATGTTGCACCATCCCTGCTTATTGTGGAAGAGGAAAATGGTGGGTGACTTGGGTCAATGTGAGAAATTGGAGATTTGATGAGATGATGACAAGTGTCACCATCTCATCCAAGGATGTTGAATTTTAAATTATTTAAATACACTTTGAGTGGTTGAGAGAAAGGGGTTCTTCTTTTTTACTAGATTATTTTTTTGGTTGGGGGAGAGTTTTTGGGAGTTATCATTTTCTTGGGAATGTTGTTTTTTGGGAGAAGGAAGGAGAAAGCTTGAGATTTTTGGGAGAGAAAAAGAGTGATGGATTCAAGAAGAGGGCATCATGGAGGAGGCTACATCTCTACAATTATGTAGAAAGATAAGTCATCCTTACTCTATTTTCTTGTAGTAGATGTTATGAGTGATATGAAGGATTCTTAGGTTGGAAGTATTTTTGAAAATGGGTGTTCTACAAATGCTTCAATAAGTTACTTATTTCTTTCGTTTTTGTTATTAAGTTGTGAAAATGATAGAGTTGCTATGGTGTTTAGAACTTCTATGTTTGAGTTGTTGTAAAAGGATTTAGTGTTGGGTTTCAACCTTTGTGTGGGGGTTTGGAATGGTTCTCTTAGCTCAAGGGATGGATAAGATCTTGAAATGGCCAAATGATGCCATGTTTGGTAGGGTGGAGAGCTGTACTTCTCCTAATGGAAATTTTCTCTATGGGTACTTGTAAAATGATATTTCAAGTTTATAAATAAAAATGTATTTAAATTTTTTTCTATTGACCTGATTAAATAAAGATGATGGTTTTTGTAGTTTAATCAAGAAGAGTGTAAGAATGAAAGGAAAAATCATTCTTGTAAATCATATTTTAATATGAGGAAAACAATTTAATTTATTTATTTTTCATTAAGAAAAGTATATGTGGATTTAAAAATAAATAAAAAACTATAAGCATGTTGATATATTTACTTTCAAAACTATTGTATAAATAGGACTATAAACTTGTTAACCCATTTTAAAAAATAGATATATTATGCTTATTTTATGAAAAAGTCCTCCCACTCAAAGAAAAGAAAATTGATTTATTAAGTTAATCTATTTCTAATTGAGAATTATATTTACACATTTCATATATTGTATTTCAAATATATATATATATATATATGGATGCACAAAGATGGGGGACCAAAAAGGGGTCTTAAGTGGACACTTTTTCTAAAATCAAGAAAGACTGGCCTTGGATGATAAATTGAAGATAGTTACACTCAAAAATTTAAGATGCAAAGAAAAGAGAGTCGTGGTGCTCTAAATCTACTTTCTAAACTACTAGTTTTTCTAAAAAATGGTAGAGTTTAAGGGGTTCAAAAAGTGGGGCACAAAAATTGGTCCTTTTTTTCAAAAAAAACATAACATAGCATATGGTGTGGCCCCCCTAAATTTTTATTAAAAAAAATAGTATTTTAAAAATCACTTTGATGAGAAATTAGCTAGTTCACCATGTAGTTTATCCCTAATTTTTTTTCTACTTTTTTAATGACTAGCACTTGCACCCCAATAAGGTGCAATACTTACGCCGATAGGCTGAGCCCACATTATTTATGGCCATGAAAAGTACTAGACGACGTGAAGAAAGTAGTGATCTATCTCACCTATCCCTCTCTACCTCTCCCTCCATCCCTCTCCCTTCTCTCTCCCTCTTACTCCTTCCCTCTCTATTTCTCTCTATATCACATATCCCTCTCTACCTATCCCTCCCTCCATCCCACCTATTTCTCTCTCACTCTCTCCTTCCCTCTCTACTTCTCTCCCTCTCTCACTTATTCCTCTCTACCTCTCTCTCCTTCCCCTTCTAATTCGCTATATCTCCCCTATCCCTCTCTACCTCTCCCTCCCTCCCCCTCTCTCTCACTCTCTCCAACTCTCTCTTTCCTTCTCTACTTCTTTCTATCCCATATCTCTCTCCCTCCCTATCTCTATCTCACTTATCCCTCTCTACCTCCCTCTGTCCCTTTACCCTCCTCTCTCTCTCTTTCTCTATCCTTCCCTCTACTTCTTTCCCTCCTCTCTCTCTTTCTCTATCCTTCCTCTACTTCTTTTCCTTCTCTCTCTCTTTCTCTATCCTTCCCTCTGCTTCTTACCTCTCCTCACTCTTTCTCTATCCCCTTCCCTCTCTGTCAGCTTCCACCCCTTCTCTCTCCCTCTTGCTCTCTCCCTCTCTATTTCTCTCTATATAGCATATCCCTCTCTACTATCCCTCCCTCCATCCCACCTATTTCTCTCCTCTCTCCTTCCTCTCTACTTCTCTCCTTTCTCCTTATTCCTCCTCTCCTCTCTCTCCTTCCCCTCTGTTCTCTATATCTCCCTCCTCTCTTCCTCTCCTCCTCTCTCTCTCTCACTTTCTCTCTGCTCTCTTTTTTCCTTCTCACTTCTTTCTATCCACCTCTCTCTCCTCAGTATCTCTATCTCACTTATCCTCTCTACCTCCCTTGGGTCCCTTTACCCTCCTCTCTCTTTTTCTCTATCCTTCCCTCTCTACTTCTCTCTCTCTCTCCCTCTCTCTCTCTCTCTCTCTCTCTCTCTCTCTCTCTCTCTCTCTTTCTCTATCTTTCTCTCTCTTCTCCCTCCTCTCCAATTCATTCCAAAAACAACACTTCTATACAACTTTAGTTTTTCATTTTTCTATTTATTTATTGTTTGGATTTTATAACAGACAACAATTTTATTTTAATTTATTATATTATTTATATTTATTTTATTTAAAGAATCATTTTTATTTTATTTATTATATAAATAATTATTTATTTTAGTTATTATATAAATTATTTTATTTATTTTTATTTATTTATTTATTTTATTTATTTTTTATAGTATATATAAGTTATTTTGTAGTTAAATAGTTATTTTATTTATTATATAAATTTTACTTTTTTAAAAAAATTATTATATTATTTTATTTAAAGAATCATTTTTATTTTATTTATTATATAAATTATTTTATTTTTATTAAAAATTTATTATATTATTTCATAACATTATTATAATTTGAATTTTCATTCCACCAAACTTTGATCGGACTCATTTGCACTGTAATTCATTTTAGAATTACATAAAGTGACTTGAATCCCCTGTAAATCGTATTGTACGAGACAGGTGCTTTGTTGCTGAAAATAATGTGGTATGCATTGCACCTTAATCAATATTTAAAAGCGAAAACATTTGAGAAAGTCTATTGATTAATACTCAATCAATTTTAAAAATAAATAAGTTATAAAATAATTATAAATTATTGCAGGAATATGTCCACCATGGTGGAAACTTCTAAGAATTCTTCTTTAGTTGTCGTACTTGCATTGTTCATTCTAACCTTATCATGCATAGAATTTTCATCCACTTCCAAATCAGTTGTCAAGGTATTAGTCTCCCAGTTCTCTTCTTTATCAAAGCAAAATTTGTTGTGACTCTCACTTTGTTGGAGTGAAGGAGTGTTAGAGTTAAAATCTTTTAAAGAATCACTATATTTAAAAATATATGAGCCTTTGTCATCTATTCCATCCACCAAGTGTCATTCATTATGCTGATCAAAATGATTTCCACTACATACATTTTTATCTCCCCTATTGGTGTCATTTCCCTCAATCGTGCACAATCTATTCACATTCGATGCCACCTACAAATCCAAGCTCTCAAACTTATCATCTAGCAATTTTATTCTAGCTGATCTGATAGAGGAAGTACCACTTTCATGTTTGGTACCAATGACATTTGAGAACAACTTTTGGTTAGCAATTGATGGAATAGACCTGCTCTCATTTCGTATTTCCTGTGACTCCAAACTATCAATAGAGTTGGAAACAATATGTTCCTGACATGAAGCATCAGCGGAATTCTTGCAGATACCTATTTTCCTAGGTAAAGTCTTGCCAAGACATTCACCGTCTTAACCGAATGAATCTTCAGGCACCACTTTTTGTAGCATAGAACTACTCCATTTCTACTCCCAATAGCTCTCTGGCACTGAAACTTTTAATTTATCTAGGTCCGAACATGAAGTTGATTTTTGGTGATGCAAAATTGAAGCTTTGTGAGGAAATTTGGGTTCCTGACATGAAGGAGAAGCACTTGTGCTCCTAACAAGCTTACTTATCCCCCCATTTTCAAAAATTTGGCCCATTTTCCCTGTGGGAGGTGGACTACTGTCATTTGTATGTAGAGCCAGAGCTTGAAGCAACTTTTCCTTATTAATTAAATTCTTCACATCTACATCCTTTGGAAAATTAAGTAACTTTTGGAGGCAAGTTGTTGCATTTGTTGTGCCAAGCAATGAGGATCACAGGTGAAAAAGCAATGAAACTGCTATAGCTAAAATGAATGCACTGCAAGGAGAGTATGGAATACTATTTCCATGGACATCATCTCCATAAAATGATAGGGGAGTATTAGATGCTTCAAATATAGCATCCCAAACATGTAATAGATTCTCAAGCATAAACTCTTGACCAAACAGCACACGCAGCCAATGCAAAGAAAAATATTGGGGTTCAACACCAAGGTCTACTAAATGACTGTACGAGGAAATATCAGCAATGGCAAGTAACTTATATGAATCACCAAATGCTTCAATAACAAGAGGCAACCCTGCTACAGAGCTGGATGCAGGGGTGTTGGTGAAATAGTCTGCCATAGCAACTGCCCCACCTCCTCCACTTAATAATGCATCATACATACAGTAAGCATCATGTTCCAAAAATCTTGTAGATAAAAGAGCCCCAAGCCCCCCCTCCACCCCATATGCATCACTGCTCAAAATGATAGACATGAAATCTGTATCAAGACCATCACTGCTGCCAAGTTTTCCAAAATTTGATTCAGAACAAGGGCTGTCAAGGCTGGAAATGCCATCTACTGCTTTGTCCTCATCTTCTAGTAAATTTTAAAAAAAATGATAACGGGCTCCCCCGGTTTGCTCTCCCACACAAATTCCTGCACCAATCAAGCCACCACAAGCTGAACATGCAGCATAGTCAGCACTATTCCCGAATAAATCCTCCTCCCCACGCCAAACGGCATCAACTTTATCTCTTTACTTCCCGTCATATCTAGTTCATCACACAGAAACCGATCTGGCCTAAATTCGTTAGGATATTCCCACACTTGGGGATCATTACCCATTTCCCAAATGGAAAAATTGATCAATGCATCTGCCGGTACATCATACCCACCAATAGTGCACGCCTCTGTAACTGTGTGTGTCAAAACAAATTTCCCTGGCGGGTGGCATCGCAACATCTCCTTCACCACAGCCTCCAGATACACCATTTTGTGCACATCCTCCTCTTCCACCGCTCTTTCCTTATCCACAACCTTCACTATTTCTTGGTACATTGTGCTCTGGATGGCTTCATCTTTCACCAAGTTTTCCATTGTCCATTACAGGGTAGTCGATATGGTATCCACAGCGGCGAGACCAAACAAACTCCATTCATAATTAAAACCGGCGACAGTTATTTTTTCTAACACGTTTCTCAGCGTCAGACTGCTGGAAATGTCGGTGGGGTTCCCCCACATATAATAGCCTATCGGCTAAATATATGATTTTTTACTAATTTTCAAAGTGGACACATTCTAAAAGAAAAGAAAAAAAAAATTGAGCATGCTCCCCCTTAATTTCTTTGCAAACTAATTAATTTTTTTTTTTAATATGTGTAGAATGGAGTCTAGTTTCTAAAAATGTAATTTATTTGAAATTTTGATGAACAGTTAAAAAATAAAGAGAAAAATACTAAACATTGATTTTTGACAAAAAAATGGATACACCAATAAAAGAAATCAAAGATGAAAACCTTAACATACTCAAAATGTGAAAATAATTACATGGTTAGATATCTAAGAGAGAGCTTAACATTACCATGGTGTTTTTTGACTTTACATTGAAACACATGTAAAAATAATGGAGAGTGAGTTTGATCTATTATGTCATTTTTTTCACAATTTGCAAAAACACACCTTTGGACATTGGAAAGTTAGACCAAGTCTTTGGGTTGGAATCCCAAGGTAAATCCAAGACAAAGGCCTAGAAATTTCTAAATAAAAATAAAATGAAAACATGTTATAATGCGCTCACATTATTTAAGTGCTTTCACAAAACATTAGTATGTTATAACGTGCTCACATTTTGTCTTGCATTGAAATTTATAAATATTTATTTTCTTCTTCATCTTTTTGTTTCTCCTTGTCATTCAATGAAACTATATACATGAAAAAAGTTGACATTTACATATGGGCATTTACTTTCTTATACTTTAATTTATATTTTTTTAGTTTCATAAATTGTCACCCATGACACTTTTCACACTAGATTTTTCTTGCTTCTATGTGCATGGACTTGAATGTACACCTAATTTCCTAAATTATGCATTTTATGTCCCATTTGAATATTTATCAAGAAATCACATGTACAAAACCAACATAGGAATTTAGTTTTTTGCCCCTGATACCTTGGATCTTGAAAAATAGGGCCTGGACAAGGGCATCCTAAGCAGCCTTGTCCCCCTATTTTGGCTCCAATTTTAATATGTCAAAGTTGGCACTTTATTATTTGAATTTCAAATTTTAGATGTTGGCTATTGGGATTTAATTTATGGTAAATTAGATTAATTGCATATAAATACCTAGTCATTTCGTCATTTGAAATCAAGAATAAGGAGAATAAGCAAGAAGAGAAATTATAATACTTCATTATCAAGTCAAGATAATTCAAGAGCAGAAATATTGTAGCATTTCATTTTCAAAGCATCATGTCAAGTTTTATGTGTTTGTTCATGTGTATGCATACATTTTGTTTTTGAGGACTAAAAATTTTAGGTCTTCAAATAAATCCAAGCCAATTTGTAATCAATCCTTGAGGAGATGTGCACATGACTTCATTCCTTCAAGGAAATCAGATTAGAGTGGTGATTTGCATCTAATTTTTGATTCATCATTCATTTATTATTTAGCCTCTATCCATCAAAAGGATAAGCTCTCTATCATATTTTTTTTAATTGTGGAGGTGGAAACACCAACACAAGGTTTGACTAAGGAAAGCCCCTATATGGCACAACCCTTCCTCTCTCTTGAATGTGAAGGTTATAGAATTGAATAAGATTGGAGGAAGATTGAAGACCAATTTTTCATTGTTGCATTCAAACCCTATAACTTAACAAGATACAAAAACTCAATTATCTCTACAACTGACAAAGATCAGACAGTGAGATTCAAAAGAAAGAAGCCTCTAATCAGACACTTGAGGACTATGAAATTAGATTTCAGTTTCAACTCTCTAGACATAGGCACTTTGGGTGGCCTTGTCCAATCAAATCAAGTCAAAATTTGAACCACAAGTACACACAAGTCTGCTCATTTTTTTTTATAATCAAATTTGTATGTCACTTTCCAGATTTGTTGTTTCACATCAGAGTAGTACATTTTCATTGTTAGCTAATGGTATCATTTCATTTCATTCAAAATCCATTTCAAAACCATCCCCCCAAAAGGAATTTGGGACTCAAGAGTTGATTGACTCACCTTCTAGGTTGTAAGTTAATCTCATGCCCTAGCCAACCCAAAATTCTAAATGATATATGCATGGAAAGGTGACTAATCCTAAGTCCTAGGGTTTTACATTTTCACCATATTATTTTGGTGAACTTGATGTATTAACATTATAGACCTTGTAAAATCTAAAGAATATCATCTTAGATCTAAGATTAGCATTGCATTATTTTTCATTATTCATTTAGTCTTCCATTATTGCATCAAAAAGCATAAAAAATTCAATAATTTGCATATCACATTGCATCATAAATTGCAATAGGTTTAATTTCACTCATCATAGGTCAAATGTACATCTTAATTGCATTTAGAATCTACATTAGGTCATTTTAGATCTAGAATCGGATCCAATTTAAGTGTTCATTGAACCATTTAGGTATTTTGCATATAGTTCAAAAGGTGAAAATTTGTAGTTTTTGTTTCAAAAAGATATAAAGATCAACATTTTTCAAAATTTACACATTAGTATTAGTGAATTACCACATTTTACATCTGAAAATTGTATTTGGAATTACATCTTATTGTTTGAGCATTCTAAAAAGTGTTTGCATACTTGCATTTTGCATTGCATAATCATAAATTGGATGAATTCTGAAAAAATATTTACCGTCACACCTGCACAAACACTAAATAGAAGTTCCTTAAACAGTATTACAGACACTCAAATTTTGAAATTTATAAAAAATCTATCAAAA
>VDFB02354504.1:0-58888 GCA_007258455.2 Sequoia sempervirens
ACAATGTGCAATGAACCTTAGTATAGGCTACTTCTAAAAAAAAAGGGAAAAAGAGTGGGGAAGATAGAAGGTTCCTGGACCTGCAACTAACTGTGAACAATAATCATGGAGTTTCTTCAATGGACAGCTTCCTAGAAACAATATTCCACTTAACCAGAAATCTCATAGTCTCATGGAATTTGTGCTATTTTCTAAGGTCTACAAATATTTCACCTTTCATTCACCATATGCATGCATGAACAAAAATGAAAGTGTGGAGCAGCACAGCCCAAACCCAACTTTGCAGTATCTAGTAGCAGCAAACAACAAAAAGTATGGACTAAGAAGGCATCTACACAGCAGGAATTTTCACAATTATAGAACAACATTTCTAAAATCTATCAAAGCAAGAATACAACTAACTAGAACAACAATAGAAATCTAAGTAAAGCATCTAACAATGGAGGTTGAATCAAGTAACATGTGAAAAACTCAGAAAATGCACCAAGTCAATGTATTTTCATTATAAATTTATGTAGCATGTATTTACAACAACTCAACTCCTCTTTGTAAATGAGAGGAGACCTCTATTTATAGTTCCCAAAAAGTTAAATGAATGACCAAGATTAATTCTCATTGTATGTCCAAGATTCATTACAAAATAGGGTTTCACCAACCCCCAATATATTATAATTTAAAATTACATTTTGTCTCCTTCCCTATTTTGTCCTCTAGTGACGGTGTTGTAGCATTCTTGTCTTTTGTTGATTGATATTTTACTGTAGCTACTCCTTTTGGGGCTCTTCACTGATAACAGGGTTGTCCTCTTACTTCTTTGAAGCTGTATATTCCATGAATTTGAGAATGACTGGTTGGAGCTTGTCTACCTCAATGATCTCGTATTGCAGCATCTGGTAGCTCCATTCTTTGGCATTATCTTCTAGCTTCTTCCAGTCCTCATCATATTTCATGCCCTAATCTCTGAACAGCTTTGATTGATCAAAGGAATAGGTAGCAAAACTCATGAACTCCATTGTTACTTTGCTGGACATCCCATCCTCCATCTTCTTCTGAAAGTAAGGTTTTACCTTTTCCAGATCCATCTGTACTGCGGGCATGTCATACTCCGTCATCAGCTTGAGATAATGAGCGCATTCTACCCTAATTTCCATAACACATTCAATGTCTAGATCCACCTTACTCATTATCTACTCTAGCCTTTCTTTCCTACTATCAAAATCCTGCCTCCACACAACCATCAGCCAGTGATTGTCCCTTTTGAATGCAAGTTCCTTTTCCCATGCAACCTTTTGTAACTGGAGGATGGCCTCGATCTTTGGAAAGGTGGAGTCATATATTGCAGGGAAGTTAGTGTAGAGCTTCCTCGTGCCTTCCAAAGATTACTGTAGATCTAAGAACTTGTTGGCTATTCGAACAACCCGGCTAATTCCCATGTTCCCAATGTACAAGACCTGTTGGAACCAACTCTCTGTAGTCTTGTCCAAGTTCTTTCTTCTCTCCAACTTGTCAATTTTCTCTTTGGATAGCAATTGGGGTGGAGCCGCGGATGTGGTGGGCAGGTCATCAATTGAGGACCACTGTTGGATGTAATCCGTCAAGGCGGCCACCTGTGCTTTGAGCTCATCCTTTGAAATCTTGTCTTGTTTTATCAGGTGCACCACCGTAGCCACTGATTCCTCAAGATGCCACACTTTCTGCTCCCTGGTAGCAATTCCTAAATCAAGGGTGGAGATGTTGTAGCTTATCCCCTCTTGGCCCACCACTGGTGTTGCTATCTGCACAGCTCGAGACCCAGAAGCATCCATTGTTACCTTGGATCTAATCTTAGGTTTCTTCTCTTTTCTAGTTGTGATTTGTGCTCGGGCTAAGAAAGCTTCCAGCCTCACTCTTGGGTTCTTCGGTGTGAGGGTTTTCTTTTCAAGCTGTCTCTCTAGCCACTCAGGCACAACAAACTTTTCCTTAGGTGATTTATGATCACCCTCGCCCTCCTCGGCCAAGACCTCTATTTCCTTATCCCCAGGGGCCCTTTCTTCCATTTTAGCAGCATCGCCTTCCTCTTCGTCGGAGTCCTAGACGAACAAAAGGGGCTTGATGGGAGGCTTGGTAGGAAATTGTTGTCGAGGACTTTCTTCTTTCTCTATTTCCTCCCCCTTCTTTTCCTCAGTTTTCTCAACCTTGTGCATGTGCTTCTTGGGCTGCTCAATTTCAAGGCTCTCGACAACTTGAGCCTCACCCTCAGGTTTATCTTCTCCTCGATTGTCCTCTTGTTGCTGTCCTTCTTCTCCAAGAGGCAACCTTTTTGCCTCTTCTTCAGTACCCTTCGGCTACCAGACCATCTCTTCCTCAAGATCATCATCAAAGGCCTGCACGATGACCCTACCACCGACATCTTCCTCCTCATCCCCACTCGCCTCATAGGCCACCCCGTCGATTTTATGATGTTCATACTCAATGCTTCATGATATTTGCCCACCTCCTCTTCAATGACTTTGAGGCCTCCTTCTCCCATCTCTCTCCCATTCTCGGAAATCAACATGGTGGCCTCCATTTTGGACTGGCCGAGGTCGCTGGCGGTTTAGCTGCAGTATGACCTATGTCGGTCGCTTAAGATAAGCGGTCCATAAGGACTGGAGAGCTCAAGAGAGATCAGATATGCTTGGAGAAGGCCTCGTAGGGCGTAAATAGGTATTGGTGCTGCCACTGTAGCTATGGGAGTGATGTGGTGGGTGACATTGTAGTAGAGGAAGGAGGAGTAGTCACAGCGGAAGAAGAGTCAATTACTATCACAGGCTCAGTCGGAGGTGAAGGGGCAAGATGGACAGAGATGTCCACTACTGGCGGGGATGCAGCGACCATGGCTAGGGAGGTAGATGATGGGGTAGCCAAAGCAGGGAGAGCCAAAAGAGGTTTTAACTAGTTTGTACCTTTTTCATCTTCTTCTTGGATTAAGGGCTGCTTCGTGGTGCCTCCTATTTGCTTAAGCCTCTTGGATCCTTCCTTGTATAGACCTTGGGATCTGGAGACCGCTCCATCTCCATTTATTTTCTCTTCTTGGTTTTGGTGACTGGAGGAGACTTGGATGCCCCACCCATTGAAGTTGTGGCCACAGCCTCCTCCATGGCACTTGGCTCACTTTTGAGCCCCTCGTATGTTAAGACCATTCCTTGTTACCTCAACTAGCTCACTTGTCCTTTAACCCATTCCTCGGTTCGGGCCACAATGTCAGGATCATCGACCTCCTGCTCATCTCAATCAACTGCGGGCAGTGGTAGATTAGCGACTACATTATACCGGGGATCCATGATGGTGTCCTCATCCTCCTCTACTTGATCTGGTATAGGGAACAGTTGTACCCTCCTTACGAAGTATGCAGTCATCCTCATATAGTGCCTAGCTCGTACTTCTTTGTCATCCTGACAATTTGCTTAGAAGTCTTCGACATTGTGCAAATGGGCGTATGTCGAACCTAATGCCTTCCTTACATGCCCATATGGGTCCATCCATGGGCGAGGAGTGTGTAGTTGGAAGTGGTATTCCACTAGCTCTTTTTCTGAATTCCCAATGCACTAGGAAGTTTGTAGTTTATACATGCCCTGACCAAGGGTCAAGGGATAATAGATTCCTGCCACATGTTTTCCATTGAAGACTTCCTGTATGTGTTGGAGCTATCGGGAAAGTTCTAATAGGATGATATGGTCATTGGGGTACCAAGGCAGTCTGTTTGGTCTTTCTATGAAGCCCTGGGTGCAAATGTATGTGAACTTGGGGAACTGAAGGAATAGGAAAGCGTACTACTTCAAGAACACCCATGCACTGTGAGAGACTCTTCTCTCAAAATATCCTCCAAGTAGTCAGACGACGTGACCAATGAAGGCGTCATTTACCCTGCAATACTCCTTGAAATTTTGGTACTGGAGCTGGGGGTACCTGTCGTAGACCTTCAATTTTTGACCCTGCTCTTCATTGGGTGCCACAAACAACCCTTTGTACTGTCTCTGGTTTGCCAAGGAGTAGACGAGATACAAAGTCATGTAGAACTTTGAACTTTTCTTGACATTGACGAACTGCTCATGGAAGCACTCACTTATTATGCCCCCAGTAGAACGTGGATTTTGTGGTGACGTCCTCGTTCTTGCAAAGGATCTGTTCAACGAAGTACACCATCCACTCTTGGAAGAATGCTGCAGTAGGAAGGCCCATTACCCAGCTCAACATGGTGACTAAGTCATGGTAATCTTCATGAAAATCATTGCGGAATAGTTCGTGAGGAACCTTCGCAGCACTGCCCCTTTTCTCGTTGAGACAATGCTGATTTATCAATCTTTTGCAGCCTGTCAGGTTTTCATCCCATGCTACCTGGCACTCCTCTATGGTGGGTGTTTCCATTTCTTGAAAAGTGGGAATGTGGAAGGTCTTTGTAATTCCTTCAGCTGACATATCTGCTAGAATATTACCATCCCTATCAATGATGGTCCTTGTCTCGGCTTGATAGGCCTGCTAACAAGTCATGACTAGCTTAGGGGAAATGAGAGATGGGGGGAAGCCTGCAGCTTTTGTGATTCCACTTTGCCTGATCAACCTTGCATTCTTGGTCATCAGGTTGATTCTGACCCTTTGTATGAATTCATCAATATCAACTTGGCCAATATTGGTGTCTATTTTTTCTTTCTAGTCCGTGGTGATTTTTGATTGCAGAGGCTCACCTTGGAATTGGAACTTCATCTGGTTTTTATCCTCCTTTCCCTGAGGAGTCTTTCTTGACCTCTTCCCTTTGTCCAGTGTCCCCTCTGAGGGTCCTGCACCTGATTCCATATATCCTTCAAACAAAGGCATAATCAGTACAACCAATCATGAAAGCCTTGTTGTTAGTCAAAATCCCATAGATGAGATTAACTTTAGACATTTTATCACTCATAAAATCATACCTTTTCTTTCAGATTTCCTTAGTATTTTAATTGAGGGCTTTTGGACAATCTGGGCCTAGAGGGCCAGACTTCCCTGGCAGGAATGTTGTTTAGAAGGGTAAACGGGGCAGAGCGATCTGGGAGATCTCTCCCAATTGAATTTCGATGGTTCAAAAGGATCATAGCGAAGAGGGCCAAATTTGAGCATGTGGGTCGAGATTAGATTTCAAATTTAAGGTCATTTGGATTGATTTAGGAGCATCCAGAGGTATAAGGCTAGAAAGCCGTTCGAGGTTAGCCATTTGGAATGACCAAGCAGAAACTGACTTTCGGGGGCGGAACTTCGAGGTTCGGGACCCGGCGCACTCGAGGGTGGTTGAAAATTTTGCAATTTCAAAGTGCTCAGGCTTGAGGAGCCGGGAAGCCATCATGCCTTCGCCGTTCGGGATGACAATCATCGGAAGGAAGTTCAGAAGGGGCGGCCTGGCAGACCGGACCTGACACTTAGGTTGGACATCAGATTTTCCTTTTGAGTTTCCACAATGATCAGGGAGGCGGAGCCCAGAGCTCGAAAGGGTGGGCATAATTTTCTCTTTCGGAACGACGGAGATGGGACAGAGTCGCGAAGGCTAGAGGTCAGAAAGGGAAAGGACGTTTCAAGTTCAAAGCCAACCTCCAAGCGGTGAATGGAGGCTCGGGGCCTAGGAGGTAGGAGGACGCCAATGGATGGCCATTTGAAGCAGCGAAGCACCCACGTAAGTCTGCGAATGGAAGCCCATGGATTAGGACCCGATGAGGAGCCAATACATGGGTATGCGTGCAAGATTGAACGTCAAAAGGAGGCTTGGGACCTAGACTTTGGGCGGACGGGGTTCATTCACCATTTAGAATGACGAGAGCCAGGAAGAATCTTGGATGCGAAAGTCTAGGGACGCAGGTTCGGGCAGCCAGAATGGGGGGTTTCAAGTCTAGCGACGAACGGATGACGGAGACCTGAGTCGGGCCTGGGAGGGGCTGCGGCTGCTTTGAAAAGGTTGTTTAATTTAATAAGTCTCGATCGCGGCGGAAGGGTTCGGGCATGGAGGACTTAAATTCTCTATATGAAGAACGACCGTAGAAAATGAAGATTCTGGATCGACCTTGATGGTGTTTTGAAGTTATAAAAAAATTCTAATACATGGGTTTTGCACGTTTCGTCGGGTTTTATCGATTAAAAGTGTTTTTAACCCATTTTTTCATCATTTTAGGCATTTAAAAGCATAATAAATTCTCGGGAAAGTAAACGGAAAACTTACCTCGGGAATCCGATGAGAGGAGGTGCAGAATCCACTAAGGATTGGCAAGTGATGGTCACAGACACGAAGATGACGATCGACAAATGCATTGGACTCCTCTGGCAAGCTCTCTGATCCTTCTTTGTAAACCTAACAAGTGAGATTGACAGTTTCCTCAAGATATTTATACCTCCCCTGCCATTAATGGCCCTCCTAAATGCAAGTACGAAAAACAATTTGGTTGGTGAATTCAAATTCACAGACGGTGGTGGGAGACCTAGGGCCCAAATTCTGAAAAGATGCAAGGTGGCGGTTGCTGGGAATTCATTTTGCATATTGATGGCCGAGAGGATCCCGGGACCCGGAGTGTAGAATTCTGCCACAAGTTCGCTGTTTTAGAAATCACTGGCAGCAAGGAGGAACTTGGGGCCCAGAGGGTGGAGTTCTGCCAGAGGTCCGCTGTCGAGAATGGTGAAGCCCTCATGGAATTCTAGAAGTGGAAGTCTGGAGGGTCGAGCCCGGTGAGTCCGAAAGCAGCCAAAACTTTTTGCTGATTTCAATGGACAGAGAACAAGGGGTTGGGACCTGGGGCCCGAGAAGGCAGAAGCCTTCCACCATTTGGGATGGTGGACACGAAGGGGAAACCCGGCCAAGGAAACCCGACGGGGTGGGCCCGGCAGGCCCCAAGGCCGTTGGCAAAGGCAAACTGCCAAAGATACCCTGCAAGGTGCCATAACTTGACAAAATTGAAGGGGCAAAACATAGTCAACTTAGATGAGACTTTGGAGGTGTGTTGACCACTCAGGACACCAAAATGGGGCATGCAAAATGAGGCGGTGACAAAATGACTCGGTAAGGCGAAAGAAAAAGAGGGTCCCCATTCCGAACGGGGTGTGTGTGCTGAGGGCACAATAGTAAGGACTACTCTTATGATTAGGAGAATCGTATGATCTAAGTTCCTATTCAAGATGTTGTTGTCGATCACCAAGAAATGTAGGGTATAGGGTGAAGGGAATCATGAGAATTGGATTGAGGCTAGGAATTCAATGAATATAAAAATAGTCACTTGGAACTATGCCTATGGATCTTGCTTATTGATCTCAATTATGGAGAGGAGTGATCATTCAATTCTACATTAGCTTGGTTTGGCGTTGGGTATGAGTTGGCCTACAATATAGATGAATGATTAAGTTAGTTGGTTTCGGGAGGGTACCCCTACATCCTTTTGTCAAAAAGGTCATTTAATGTATTGATAAGTTCCTCTAGTTCTTCATACTCTCTACTAACAATTTACCTTAAATCCTTAAACTTTAGTCATGTCTTGATGCAGGAGCATCCTGAACGAACGAGCTATCCACATCACCCAAAAAGATTTGCAGATTTTTATTTTGGTTTGTTTCAGTCACTTTTGGCATCTCTTAGCATAAGAAACTCAACTGTGCAGTCAAATTGTCAATTTGTTGTTTTTGCCAAAACATCGTTCTTTTTGGGCTCCAAAAGTAAAATTTGAAAATTATTTCTGGAAAATCTATAAGGCCTCAAATAAAATAATTTTGCAAGTGAATTATTGTAGGTAACACATGAAATTTTCAAAAATAATCGAAGTCATATCTTTCCTATTTTGAGATAATTTAAAGTCAGAAGTTTGTTAAAAAATATCGCCAGTTTATGAAAAATTTAAAAATATCAAAATTTTGGAGGGCTAGAGTGACATCATTTTGCAGAGGACTTGGAGACATTATCTTGAGTGTGCATGTCAGTTTTTGCGTAAATTGGAAAACTTTGGATTTTTCGCCTATGGACCCCTAAAATTGTTAATTCAAAAAATTAGTCAATTACAAATTTTTGAGCAGGAATGTAGAGGAAATAAAGGTTAATTTTCATATTATGATTAATGTTTATATTGAAAAAAATGTGAGAGTGTGGAGAAGAAGTAGAAATAAGGCCATGGCATGAAGGATAAATTTTTTAAAATGAATATTGAGAAAATTAAATAGACTACATGCAGCTAGAGGAAGAGAGTCCTTATTAAAAAAATAATAAAAAATAAAATGAAAATTTATGGAGGTATAGCATTTTAAATGGAATATTAATATTTTGAAATTGAAAAGAAAAATAAAATGCCAAATTAAACATATGAAGGGGACCACACAACAGTTTAGGCAAGAAAAGAAATGCAAAAAAAAATGTAAAGGGGCATGCCATGAGTAGAAGAGAAAATAAAAGAGCAAAAGGCAAAAGGTTCCACCACATTAGCAAGAAAAGATTTTTTTTTTTAAAATTTTACAAGCTGGAATATATGGAACGATGAAGGGGAGTGGTTGGGAATATAAGGCTATGTGGAGATTAAAAGAGAGGACTGGACATAAATTAGAAAGGGGGCTGCTATCAATTTGAAACATTTTTATTTTGCCACTGTAGATAAAACATTAGGGAAGTTGTGTGGGCAGAAAGAGTACAGTTGGATAAAGAAGGAAATAAGCGTAGTGGAAGAAATTGATAAGAGGCAGTTGGAAAGAGTTTTAGAGGTTGGAAGTATAGTGGTTGTGGCTACATTGAGAGTGAAGGGAAAATTTCAAATTAGAGAGAGCTATGGAGAGACCACAAAGGGACTTTTCCATAGAAATTTGAAAGTTGAGATAGTTGAATCAAAAGAACAAAGTGTAGCGGTTGTGGCTACATTGAGAGTGAAGGGAAAATTTCAAATTAGAGAGTTGTGGAGAGACCAGGAAGGGATAGGGAAATTTGAAAGTGAGATAGTTGAATCAAAAGACCAAAGTGCAGATTGAAGATATGAATTTTATTTTATTTATTTTTGAAAATTGTAATCAATTCCAATCTATGGATAGAGATAAATAAATTTGTCTTCATTTTTCTTGTGAACTTGTGAATTAAATTTAACTTGACAATTGAGATTTTCTAGAAAAGTTGTGTTAGTTGTGGAATTGAGAACCACAAGAAAGAGGTAGTTGTTTGTTGAATTAGTGTTTCCTATTTGCGTCAATTGGTATCCGAGCAGGTAGTTGGTGGAAGTGGTGTTCCAAGGGTTGCTTGCACAATCTACTTGAAGACCTTTTCACTGTCTTCTTGCTAGAACCTGATACCAATAGGCTCTTGTTAGGCTTGGATGATTAACCAAGACCTACTCCAACTCTTCTCCAAGAGCTTTCCTCTTGTGCTTTACCTTGGAAGACCAACACCTCTTTTGCAACTGATATACTCTCTTCTGGACCTAGAAGAATCTAAGTGCCAACATTACATACAATCTTGATCTGTCTGCAGAGGAGCTAGAGGTACTGTAAACAGGCATTTCACATCCAATTGGATCCATTTTGGATGATATCCAATCCTCACACTACCCGTTTTCAAGAATTTGCCTTGGTAAAACCTAATTCCTTATAGCCCTTACCAGTCACCTTTTTGCTTTTCTTGCTTAAACTTTCCAAACAACCTAGAAAATAAACTTCACTTCCAGATACCCTTTTTGGGCCTTTAAATGTTTCACAGGGTTTCAGACCCCTGAATCCTCTGTATAGTGGGTTGCTACAATCTAGGGAAAATAGGGCTAATAGGCCTAATTCCTAGGGTTTCAATGAACTCTTGCTAATTTCTCACTCAAATGGATTGATTAAGCCTCAATCCTTCTAGCATTCTCAAGTAAAGTTATACCCCACCTGGAACTGTACTTTTTTCCGTACACCTCCTTTCCCTGCCTGTTCTCTTCAATTTTTGACTACCAAACCTCTAACCGGGTAGTAAGAACTCGCCTAGGGTTTGGTTTTAAATACTAGAGCTCGATTCTTCATGACTCCTACTACTAAGTATTTACAACCTATTGGCTCCCCTATCATATCCATCCCTCCTCAGGAAGATCCCATTGTTAGATTTCATGGGGGAGCCATCAAAAGACTAACTACTCAAAACTGAAACAATAATCCCTCTACACACTAAACTATGAATTCACCACACTTCTTTAACTTAAAGCACTTCACTCACAGAATGGAAAAGGCTTAAAACTACTCTATTAACACAGATCTAAAGCCAATTCAATAGATACAATCCACTAAATATCATTGTTTCTCCAAATCACACGGTGAACACAAAATTTGCAGATTTTTCCTCTATTCACACAAAATAAAAAACTTGATTACAATGGACTGACTGCCTCCTTCGAGCCACCACACTTACATAGATTCCTTTTGCCCTATTTCAAGGGATGTTGGTCGATCCCACACTCCTAACTTTTAGGGGATCCAAGACAATTAAGTTGCATGCAACCTAACAAATGTTGTCATGCAACTTTGCAACAACTCTTGCAACTCTGCCATCATCCTAAATCTTAGGACCTCAATCTCCTTGATTCCAAACCACCAACCCCTTAACTAACTCTTGGCATCTTTCTAACAATAAGGATGTGTTTAGAACACATTTAAGGCTCAACATTCCAACATAAGTTGTCTAAGGCTAATAAAAGCAAAAATTAACAACAATGATTAAACTAAGGTGACTTTAGTCCTAGTGACTCACTCGCCTATTCCACACACAAGCAAGACCTTCTAAGGTCCAAAATAATCACATAATTATCCTGACTTGGCTAAGGCCAGGTTCAAGCCAAAATTGATCACAAACAAAATGGAGGTTAGCCTAGGTGCTCCTGCACCAGTAGTCCTCAAAGTGGAGAGGATCCACCAGGACCTAGAGGTGTTGTGTGAATAGATCTTCGATCGTGAGGCAATTCACATGTACAAGAAAGTGTGTGTGAAGCGGTTGAGAAGAAGCACGTGAGAGCTATTACAGGTGTGTGAGGAATCCTGAGTAGCAAGAGAGACAACTTGAAGCCGTGAAGAATGTGAGTTGTGAAAATGGTGCAGGAGCACCTAGCCTAAACTCCATTTTGTTAATGATCAATTTTGGCTTGTACCTGACCTTAGCCAAGTTAGGGTAATGGCGTGTTTATTTTGGACCTTAGAAGGTCTTGCTTGTGTGTGGAATGGGTGAGTTAGTCACTAGGACTAAGGTCACCATAGTTTAATCGTTGTTGTTAATTCTTGTTTTATTTAGCCTTAAATAGCTTAAGTTTGGAATAGAGCCTTAAATGTGTTCTAAACACATCCTTACTATTTGAAATATGCCAAGAGGTAGTTAAGGGAGTTGATGGATCGAAATCAAGGAGTTAGAGGTCCTAGAAGTTAGGAAGAGGACACAATGATGGGAAGTTGCAAAAAGTTGTTGTAAAGTTGCATGACAACATTTTTCAGGTTGCATGCAACTTAGTTATCTCGGATCCCCTAAAATCTAGGAGTGTGGGATCGACCAACATCCCTTAAAACTTGGAAAATGGCATCTATGTAAGGTGTGGCTCGAATGCAAAGCGTGGTGTTGTTGTAATCAAGTTTTTGGTTAATGGGAATAGAGAGAATTCTGGAATCTCTGTGTTTTTCCTGAGTATCTTAAGAAACAGTGATATCAAATGCTTTATATATACTGATTTGGCATTGTATTCATGTTTATAGTGAAGTTTCAAGTCTTTTTCATTCAGTAGTCAAGTTATTTTGTGCTAAATTAGTGTTTTGAATTCATAGGTTAGAGTCTTGAGGTTTTTCTGGTTCAGTTTTGATCAGTTTATCTTTTCATGGCTCCCCCATGAAATCTAGCCACAGGAATTTCCTGAGAATGGATGGATTTGCTAGGGCAGTCATTGCTCTATACATATGTAGTGGTAGGAGTCTTGAAGAGTCAAGCAGTAGGATGTATTAACAAACCCTAGGCGAGCTAAAGTTGCCCAGTCAGAGGTTTGAAGGTGAAAAATTGAAGAACATAGGTAGGGGAAGGAGGTACTGTACGAAAAAAGTACAGTTCCAGGTGGGGCATAACCTTACCTAAGAATGCTAGAAGGATTGAGGCTTAATCAATCCATTTGTGTGAGAGATTAGCAAGAGATCATTGAAACCCTAGGAATTAGGCCTATTAGCCCTATTTACCCTAGATTGTAGGAATCCACTGTATGGAGGAGTCAGGGGTCTAAAACCCTGAGAATCTTTTAAAGGACTAAAAAGGGTGTCTGAATGTGCAATTTTTTTGGCAGGTTGTTTGGAGAGTTTGGGTGAGAAAAGAAAAAAAGACACTGTCAAGGGCTACAAGCGATTAGGCCCTCTCAAAGAAAAATCTTGAAATCAGTAAGACAACAGATTGAAGGTCCTCAAAGATGGATCTAAGTGGATGGGAAATGCATGTTTTCAGTGTCTCTAACACCCCTACAAGCAGTTCAAGGTTGAGAGTGAAGTTGGCACTTAGATTCTTCTACGTGTAGGGAAGAGTTTTGCAAGATCAAGTGGTGTCAGTCCTCTAAGGTGAAGCACAAGGAGTGAAGCTCTTGGAGAAGAGTGAGACAGGACTTAGTTGATAATCTAAGCCTAGCAAGAACCTAGAAAGGGATTAGGTTCCTAGATGAAGATAGTGTAAAGTCTTCTTAATTGATTGTGCAAGCAAACCAAGGAGCATCCTACACCATATTGGTATCAGAGCCTTTGTTTGATCAGGCTTGTGATTGATGTTGCAACCCACTAAATCAGTAGGGGAGAACACACCAGAGGAAGAAAGAACCATGGTGACTAATGCTGAGTTAGCTAAGAAGGTAGAAGAGCAAGAAGAGGACAACCACAGAGGACATGCAGACAGGAGGCTCTTGAATGAGAATAAAGCTGGGAACAAGAAGCAAAGGGACAGAGATGAACTTGGGAGGAGAACAGGAAAGAGACTTGGAGGAGGAGGCAAAACTAACTATCCTTGTTGAAGAACCTTCTTGGGGCATTACAGGAACACAATGCCAAAAGCACACAGAGGAATTATACCCTGTAAGTCAGACCAAATAGTTACAGTAGGATTTAGATTGGTTAGGAAAACATAGAGAATCACTTTTGAGATGTGATGACATAAAGGAGGCCCAAAAAAGCAAAAAGTAGCCAGAGTCAAGGTTGGGAGGGTTGCAGCTCTGCGTGATTTGAGAACCCCAAGCACAGGGCACAGAGAGGAAGAGAAAGAGACCCTACTCTAGGGTACATGGAGGAAGCAGTGACAGAGACAAAAAAGTGAATCTAGGTGAAGGTCCCGGTACAGGAGGAGACAAATGCTAAACTTAAAAAGACAGATATCCAACACAGGAGGTTCCAAAATTCCAGCATTCTAGGACTCCAAGGTGCAATTTGAAGATGAAAGCATCAAGCTAGCAAGGTATTTGAATGGGCTTAAATGGTCTATCCAAGAAGACATGAGCCTAGTGAACTTCAAAACCATTCGCCAATGTTATCAAATGGCCTTAAAGATAGAAGAGAAAGGCAAAATGAAGCAAGAGAAAACCTCCAAAAGCAAAGGTAAAGGAAAAGACAGCAGAGGGCAAAGAGGTGGCTATGGTGGAAGGAGTTCAGAACCAAGGGCCCAAGGAGAAGTTAGATATTCTGAGTAGCGAGAAGGAAGCTCTAGTAGAGGTGGTAGAGGAAGAGGCTCTTGCTCTAGAGGAAGGAGTGGTGGACAAGGAAGGGGCTGTTACTTTACCAACATGAAGTGTTACCATTGCAATCAAATGGGACACCTGGCCTATAGATGTACAGAGAAAGGGGGTACCTCTCATGGAAATGACAAGAGAACTAACCTAGTTCATGATGAGACAGCTGCAGCAGATAAACATCCTGAAGTACCATTGAATTCAGAGGAAGGTGAGAACCTCATGATGAGGAGAACTTTGATCAAGGAGTCGGTTAAAGAAGAACCAATCCAAAGGAGGTCCCTGTTTAGGATAAAATGTAAGATGATGGGAAAAGTGTGTAGAGTTATCATTGACTCAAGGTCTACTGACAATATTGTGTCAGAGGAGACAGTCAGCAAGCTGAAGTTGACAAGGATACCCCACACCAATCCTTACAAGGTCACAGGGCTCAATAAAGGTCAACATGTCTTGCTGAATGAACAAGCATGGGTGGAGTTTCCAATTGGAAGGTACAAAGACAAAGTCTTGTGTGATGTGTTACCTATGGATGCATGCCACTTGCTCCTAGGTAGACCATGGAAATTTGATCACCAAGCTATGCATGATGGAGCAAAGAACTCCTACACTTTCAAGAAGGATAAGGTAACTTTCAAAATTCAGTCTTTCCTAGAAGATACAGAGGTGCAGACAGAAGGTCCTAAATTGCTCATGGTTGGTGAAAAAGAGTTCTTAGAAGCCTTGGAAGAAGGAGAAGGAGTTGGTTATGCAGTGATGTTAAATCCAAGAGAGGTAAATGATGAGAAAGCAGCTGAAAAGCCAGAGCTACCTAAGGAAATACAGAAAATGTTGCAGACCTATGAAGGCATTGTAAGCAGTGGACAACTAGCAGCATTACCCCCTAAAAGAAGCATAAGTCATAGGATAGACTTGATACCAGGGGATACCCTACCAAATAAAGCAGCTTATAAGATGACCCCTCAACAAAATGAGGAAATAGCTAGACAGATTCAAGAACTCCTAGACCAAGGTCTCATTAGGAAGAGCGTCAGCCCATGTGCAGTACCCACTGTCTTAACACCTAAAAAGGGAGGAGAATGGAGGCTTTGTACTGACTCCAGAGCAATAAACAAGATAACCATTAGGTATAGGTTCCCTATCCCTAGGATTGAAGATCTCATGGATTGTCTAGGTGAAGCTAGGTACTATACCAAGATAGACTTAAAGAGTGGCTATCACCAAATTAGGATACATAAGGGAGATGAGTGGAAAACAACCTTCAAAACCAATGAGGGTCTTTATAAGTGGCTAGTCATGCCATTTGGATTGTCTAATGCCCCCTCCACATTCATGAGACTCATGAATGAAATCCTCAAAGACTACATTGGCAAATTTGTAGTAGTGTATCTTGATGATATACTGATTTATAGCAAAACAAGAGAAGAGCACCTCAAACAGATAGAGTTGATTTTCAAAAAGCTGCAGGAGGAGAAATTGATGATCAATTTGGAAAAGTGTGAATTCATCAAAACAGAGCTGGTGTACCTTGGATTTGTGCTATCACATGGCAACTTGAAAATGGACAACAACAAAGTGGAAGCCATCCTCAATTGGCCTACTCCAAAGACAACAACAGAGGTAAGGAGTTTTCATGGTCTTGCTCAATATTATAGGAAATTCATAAGGCAATTTAGTGCTATTTTTGCTCCTATGTTGGATACCATTAAAGGAGGAATGAAGACTAAGTTTGTATGGAATGAGAAAGCTAATAAAAGCTTTGAGTTGTTGAAAGAAAAGATAGCTACCCAACCTATTTTGGTGTTACCAAGCTTTGAGAAGCTATTCACTATAGAGTGTGATGCAAGCAATGTGGCTATTGGGGCTGTTCTCAGTCAAGAGGGCAGACCGGTGGCTTTTCATTCAGAGAAGTTAAGTGAAGCCAAGAAGAAGTATTCTTCTTATGACCTTGAGATGTATGCATTGGTCCAAGATCTAAGGAAATGGAGGCACTACTTGCTTCCCAAGGAATTCATAGTGTATTCAGACAACCAAGCACTTAGTTTCTTGAATTCTCAAGAGAAGTTGAGTCATAGACACATGAAATGGGTGGAGTACCTACAAGCTTACACCTTCAATATCAAGCACAAGAAAGGAGTACTCAACAAGGTGGCAGATTCATTGAGTAGAAGATTCCTCACCATACAAGAAATTTAGTTGAAGAGCATGGGAATAGATCATTTCAAGAATCTATATGCAGATGATGAAGATTTTGCAGACATTTATAAGGTATGTGCTGAGTACAAGAATCATTTTCATAGTAAATATGCTAAATACACTTTGCAAAGTGATATTTTGTTTAAGGGGAATCAGTTATGTGTCCCTCGAGGCTCTATTAGAGAAAATTTGATACAAGAAAAGCATAATGGTGCATTGAGTGGTCACTTTGGGATCACAAAGACTCAATAACTGGTTCAAAGGTTTTACTATTGGCCAAGAATGAATCTAGATGTTAGGAGGTATGTGGAGAGTTGTATATTGTGTCAAAAGGCCAAGGGTACTTCTTCAAATGTAGGTCTATACCAATCACTTCCTATTCCTACTAGGCCATGGGAATGCTTGAGTATGGATTTTGTAGTTGGGCTACCCAAAACAAGACAGGGCATGGACAGTGTTTATGTGGTTGTGGATAGATTCAACAAGATGGCTCACTTTGTGCCATGTAAAAATACCAATGATGCTATTCAAATAGCTTCTCTCTTCTTCAAAGAGATAGTAAGGATACATGGATTACCAATCAGCATTGTATCAGACCGAGACACCAAGTTCATAAGCCATTTTTGGAAGACACTTTGGCAGAGATTGGGCACTAATTTATCCTTTGGATCTGCATACCATCCCCAAACTGATGGTTAGACTGAAGTTGTAAACAAAAGTCTTGGAAATCTTTTAAGGTGCTTGACCAAGGAGTATGGTCAACAATGGGATCAGTTGATTGGGCAAGCTGAATATGCCTACAATGACACTGTAAACAGATCAACAAGGAAGAGTCCCTTTGAAATTGTCTATGGATTACATCCTAGAGGTGTCTATGAGTTGAGAGACTTAAAAGATGGAGTCAACGGAAGTGGATATGCTGATGATTTTACCTATGCAATGCAAGAGATTCATGATACAGTCAGGAAGACATTGGTAGAAAATACCATGAAGCATAAGACCAAGGTGGATGAGCATAGAAGAGAAGTGTAGTTCCTTGTTGGAGACTTAGTGATGGTGCATTTAAACAAGTCTAGATTTCAAAAAGGAGTCCCTCACAAGTTGTAGATGAAGAGGATAGGTCCTTGTCCAATACTAGCAAAATATGGAAACAATGCTTTCAAGGTGCAGCTACCGGATGATAGTGGACTGTCCCCTATTTTTAACATTGCAGATCTAGTTCATTACAAAGGACCACCACCAGACATGGATAAAAGTCTCAATGAAGTCATCCAAGATGTGGAGGAGCTCAAACTGCCTTCTGCCACAGTCAAACAAGCTGACAGTATATTGGATATCAGGGTCTACAAGAGGACTAGGACCAAAGAATACAAAGAACATCTAGTTAAAAGGCATTGTCAACCTGATGCTGATGCAGTATGGATCAAGGAATCAGAGTTCAAGAAGTTGGGCATTGATCCCAACCTACTCAATCCAAGGGTGGATTGAAATCTTTTGTTTTGGGGAGGATGGTGCAGGAGCACCTAGGCTAAACTCCATTTTGTTAATGATCGATTTTGGCTTGTACCTGACCTTAGCCAAGTTAGGGTAATGGTGTGTTTATTTTGGACCTTAGAAGGTCTTGCTTGTGTGTGGAATGGGTGAGTTAGTCACTAGGACTAAGGTCACCATAGTTTAATCATTGTTGTTAATTCTTGTTTTATTTAGCCTTAAATAGCTTAATTTTGGAATAGAGCCTTAAATGTGTTCTAAACACATCCTTACTATTTGAAATATGCCAAGAGGTAGTTAAGGGAGTTGATGGCTCGAAATCAAGGAGTTAGAGGTCCTAGAAGTTAGGAAGAGGACACAATGATGGGAAGTTGCAAAAAGTTGTTGTAAAGTTGCATGACAACATTTGTCAGGTTGCATGCAACTTAGTTATCTCGGATCCCCTAAAATCTAGGAGCGTGGGATCGACCAACATCCCTTAAAACTTGGAAAATGGCATCTATGTAAGGTGTGGCTCGAATGCAAGGCGTGGTGTTGTTGTAATCAAGTTTTTGGTTAATGGGAATAGAGAGAATTCTGGAATCTCTGTGTTTTTCTTGAGTATCTTAAGAAATAGTGATATCAAATGCTTTGTATATACTGATTTGGCATTGTATTAGTGTTTATAGTGAAGTTTCAAGTATTTTTCATTCAGTAGTCAAGTTATTTTGTGCTAAATTAGTGTTTTGAATTCATAGGTTAGAGTCTTGAGGTTTTTCTAGTTCAGTTTTGATCAGTTTATCTTTTCATGGCTCCCCCATGAAATCTAGCCACAGGAATTTCCTGAGAATGGATGGATTTGCTAGGGGAGCCATTGCTCTGTACATATGTAGTGGTAGGAGTCTTGAAGAGTCGATTAGTAGGATGTATTAACAAACCCTAGGCAAGCTAAAGTTGCCCGGTTAGAGGTTTGAAGGTGAAAAATTGAAGAACATAGGCAGGGGAAGGAGGTACTGTACAGAAAAAAGTACAGTTCTAGGTGGGGCATAACCTTACCTAAGAATGCTAGAAGGATTGAGTCTTAATCAATCCATTTGTGTGAGAGATTAGCAAGAGATCATTGAAACCCTAGGAATTAGGGCTATTAGCCCTATTTACCCTAGATTGTAGGAATCCACTGTACGGAGGAGTCGAGGGTCTAAAACCTTGAGAATCTTTTAAAGGACTAAAAAGGGTGTCTGAAAGTGCAATTTTTTTGGCAGGTTGTTTGGAGAGTTTGGGCAAGAAAAGCAAAAAGGACACTGTCAAGGGCTACAAGCAATTAGGCCTTCTCAAAGAAAAATCTTAAATCAGTAAGACAACATATTGAAGGTCCTCAAAGATGGATCTAAGTGGATGGGAAATGCATGTTTTCAGTGTCTCTAACACCCCTACAAGCATTTCAAGGTTGAGAGTGAAGTTGGCACTTAGATTCTTCTAAGTGTAGGGAAGAGTTTTGCAAGATCAAGTGATGTTAGTCCTCTAAGTTGAAGCACAAGGAGTGAAGCTCTTGGAGAAGAGTGAGACATGACTTAGTTGATAATCTAAGCCTAGCAAGAACCTAGAAAGGGATCAAGTTCCTAGATGAAGATAGTGTAAAGTCTTCTTAATTGATTGTGCAAGCAAACCAAGGAGCATCTTACACCAGAAAAATTACAATAGACAAGATGGTTGGGTCATGAGAAGGCTTGTACAGATATTGTTTTGGGAGCAGTATTGGGAGAATATGGAGGAAAAAATGTGTGAAGTGATAGAAAAAATAGTTTGTGAAAAAGTGAAAAAGAATGTTGGAAAGAGCAGTGAGAAGAAGAAGGTTCTCTTGATAGAGGACAATGGAAAGAAGAATAGAAGAAATGAGTGTTGCAGCCCTAGATGGAAGGAGAAGGAGGTAAGAGCAACCCCTATGGAGATATGTGAAGAAGAAACGAAGTGAATGAAAATGAAAAGTGATTGTAGCAATAGAGGATGTAGTCGTAGTGATGGAGTACTAGGAACTTGCAGTTGATGGAGATGTGAAAGAAATTGTAGCAAAATATGATGTTACAACAAAAAAAAGAGAAATAAGTAAAATTTAATTTTCTTGAATTTAGTGATGAGGACATTGAGTTGAATTTTCATATGGTTGAGGTGAATAAAAAATTAGTTGATAGAAAGAGTGATCATGTGATTGCAAATTGGTGCATGGATAAGTGCTTTCATATAGAAGTTGTGGAGGATGTTGTAGGATTTTGGTGCAAGTGTTCTGTCTAAGTGGGTTGGATCCCATGAATGAGAAGAAGAGAATAGAGGGTGTTTGGTGGAGGAGGATGGTTCATGGTGGACATGAGTCCACGAGAGGAAGGAAGGATGAAGTGGAGTGTTGTTGGAGGAAGATGGTGAGTGTTCCAAAAAGATGTTGGAAGAGGAGGAAAAAGGGATAACTTGGCGCACTTGTTGCAATGATGGAGTTCACTACAGATTGTTTGCAATATCAAAGGGTGATTCTATCACTCAACTCCACCATTGTGAGTCTATGCTCACAATCTTTCTACCTGGTGTGTCTGATGCAAGAGCATCCTAGGCGAACGAGCTATCGACATCACCTAAAAATATTTGCAGCTTTTTATTTTAGTTTTGGTTTGTTTTAGTCACATTTGACATCTCTCGGCATAATAAATTCAGGTGTGCAGTCAAATTGTCAATTTGTTGTTTTTGCCAAAACATCATTTTTTTGGGCTCCAAAAGGAGTTTTTGAAAATTATTTCTGGAAAATCTATAAGGACTCAAATAAAATCCTTTGGAAAGTGAATTCTAGAAGGTAACACATGAAATTTTCAAAAAGAATCGAAGTCATATCTTTCCTAGTTTGAGATATTTTAAAGTCAGAATTTTGTTAAAAAATATCACCAGTTTATGAAAATTTTAAAAATCTCAAAATTTTGGAGGGTTGGAGTGACATCGTTTTGTAGAGGACTTGGAGACATTATTTTGAGTGTGCACGCCAATTTTTGTGCAAATTGGATAACTTTGGATTTTCCACCTTATGGACCCCCGAAATTATCAATTCACAAAATCAGTCAATTCCAAATTTTTGAGCAAGACTGTAGAGGCAATAAAGGTTAATTTTCATATTATGATTGATGTTTATATTGATGACAATGTGAGAGTGTGGACAAGAAGTAAAAATAAGTCCATGCCATGAAGGATAGAATTTGTAAAATTAATATTGAGAAAATGAAATAGAATATATGCAACTAGAGGAAGCAAGTCCTTACTAAGAAATTAATAAAAATAAAATAAAAATTTATGGAGGTATATTTATTAATATTTTAAAATTGAAAATAAAAATCAAATGCAAAATTAAACATATGAAGGGGACCACACAATAGTTTGAACTAGGAAAGAAAAGAAATAAAAAAAAATGAATGTAAAGGGGCACACCATGAGTAGAAGAGCAAATAAAAGAGCAGAAGGAAAAAGGTTGCACCACATCAA
Organism: Sequoia sempervirens; assembly: GCA_007258455.2. Taxonomy (NCBI): domain Eukaryota; kingdom Viridiplantae; phylum Streptophyta; class Pinopsida; order Cupressales; family Cupressaceae; genus Sequoia; species Sequoia sempervirens. The sequence continues at coordinate 20,856 of VDFB02354504.1, forward strand.
CAAGAAAAGAGGTTTTTTTTTTAAAAAATTTACAAGCTGGAACATATGGAACACTGAAGAAGAGTGGGAAGAGTGGCTGGGAATATAAGGTTGTTGTAAGATTAAAAGAGAGGATTGCACAGAAATTAGAAAGGGGGTTGAGTTTGAAACATTTTTATTTTTCCACTATAGATAAAAGACTACGAAAGTTGTGTGGGAAGCACGAGGACAGTTGGATAAAGAAGGAAATAGGCGTAGTGGAAGAAATTGATAAGAGGCAACTAGACAGAGTTTTAGAGGCTATTGAGTATAGTGGTTGTGGCTACATTGAGAGTGAAGGGAAATTTCAAATTAGAGAGAACTGTGGAGAGACCATGAAGGGACTGTGCTAGGGGAATTTGAAAGTTGAGATAGTTGAATCAAAAGACCAAAGTGTAGATTGAAGATATGAATTTTATTTTATTTATTTTTGAAAATTGTAATCAATTCCAATCTATGGATAGAGATAAATAAAATTGTCTTCATTTTTCTTGTGAACTTGTGAATTAAATTTAACTTGATAATTGAGATTGTCCAGAAAATTTGTGTTAGTTCTGGAATTGAGAACCACAAGAAAGAGGTAGTTGTTTGTTGAATTAGTGTTTCCAGTTTGCGTCATGTTTGCATTCTTGTATTTGAATACGTAGAACTATTCCCATCAAAAAAAGGAATCAACAATCCAAAAATACTAGCTATATTTGTTATCTCAAAAAAATGTAACAAAATATTTCACAAAATAATTTATTTATTTTTATCAATAAAAGGCATAAGCCTAATTATATATATTAATAATTATAAACAAGAATTACATATATTATCAAAATTATAGTACTGGTAATTATTTTCCAAAAATTATGAGCAAAGATTTCCTAGTTGGAAAAAACTACCAAAACAACAGTAATTTCGACGTAGTTTTTTAAAACAAAATCTCACATTAGATTTCCAAAGTTTACATTTTTCTAATACCCTGATCCAAAAAATTGGCATGTATTCACATCATTCTTCCATATAATTTTCATCTGCGCTTGTATTCTGACGACTTGCATTCAAATCTAACATATTATCTCGCTCGCCTTCTTACAGCTCTGCAACATTTCTCCCTGCTGGAATTATTCTAGCCACTGCTACCTGCCTATGTCCATGTCGAGCTTGGTGAGAGAGTAGAAATGATAATGCAAAAAAACTTCTCTTTTATTGTGTTTACCATTTGAAGACCTAGTTCTTCTGAGTGCATACTGATTGTCCTGCACAAGAGCCAAGGATCGTCATCCCATAGACCTTTCTTCATTGCTGCATAGACCACTGCAAATGCATGCTTGTGCTTGAGGTAACATTTAAGAAAGATACCTGCAACATAGCCCTTACCCTTGTCCAAATTATCCACTTGGACACACTTCAGGAGTTCATTTTCCCCAAGGAATTCTAGTAAACTGACTCAGTGTACACTATTTTGAGGGACTCATAAAATTGTAAGAATTCCATAGTATTTGATAAATAAATTGAGAGAAGGCTTGACAAAAACAATAACCTAGGGGAATTTGGCTGAATTATTTCATTCCCAATTACAATTTTAATACTATCAACAAGACTTGGACACACCATTCGAAATACCTGGGACATCTCTAACTCTGTAACTTCCTCTGAAAATGGTAGCTCGTGCTCTTTTACCTTCATAGGTACTATGAAGTTTTTTTCCTTGTATTCCATGGGAAATTAGGCATCAAACAACAACACACTTTCACCTAGCTTAATGAACACCTTCAAACTACCAAAAAATAAATCACACTTTCCTGAAATAGAGTAAAAACAAAAGTAATGCGTTGGGTAGATACTATTTCACCCACCCTCTAAGAACCGCTAGAAGCCACACTAAAACCACTAGAAATTTAGTGCAAAATTTAGACACTTAGCCCACCAAGAAGATAACACAATATTAATACATTTGGTGAACAATGTGGCACAAAATCAATACACCGAAATCACCAATTCATGATGCACTAGACACAAAACTCATTGAGAACAAGGAAATTATTCATCAAAGATAGCACCAAAACTATGATGAGTGACAAGGTAGTAGAGAAGCAATAGACTAAAATTACTAATTCATGTTGTGCCAGACACAAAGCCCATTGAGAACTAGGAAACAATTGATAAAAGAAAACACCCAAACAATGATGAAAATCGAACAAGAAAAGGATTTTTAAAGAACGATGATTGTACTGAATTCCTGAAAATGCATCATTACCTTGCATTTTCATTAATTTCATCCAAATAAAACACTTGAAATTTGAAGATATCACATGTTTGATCTATGCAAAAAAATATTTGGAATACCACAATATAATTATAGTGAAGTGGTGGTTTTAATTTTTTCAGTGCCAGGTTTGAAGTTGCACACATCCTGATGCATCTTTCAATCACAATCCTTGACATTTGGAATGCATGAAGTTATATGAGTGTCACCTTTTGTACCTCCTGCACACGTCTTCTAACATCACTTCTTGGTGCGTCATCTTGCAAGATAAATTTAGTCCTCCATTACAATGAGCCATCATTATGCAGAGTGATAATATTTGTTTAAACTTTCCCTGCAAAATCAACAAACAATTAATACAAACATTATTAAATCTGCTTCATAACATTATTTCCACCTTCAAACCCATACACAACAAGAAAAAACACCTTTTTTTCTTTCTTCGAATATGGAGCTTTCCATCCAATATGCTTGTCTTTAAAATAGAGCTTGTTGAAATTATTTTGTATGCTTGATTTCACTTGCTATAGATCCAATATACTATTCAGCCTTTTTCTGACATTGTTGAATGCACAAATTAATATAAATTGAATCACCCCTTACTTCTTGCTCACCTTGCTTTTTTTCAAAATTAATCAATGTTTGCAAAACATTTGTACAATGATTTGCTTCAACCCCATAAATTTCCTTTGTTTGACCTTGCTGACAACCAATGTTAGCTAAACCATCTTCTACTTGGTTACCTTCCCTATAAATATGTTTGAAGCAAAAGGATTCCAACTTGTCAATCAAATGCAAAATTTGATCCATTACATAATTAATTTTCCAACTACTTGAGCCTCTATCCTTGCATGCATTAATAATGAACAAAGAATCCCCTTCTATCTCCAGTCTTGTTACTTTTTGTTGAATAACCAATTGAAATCCATGTAGAAGAGAAAGCACTTCTTCTTGGTTATTTGTTCCATTAGGTAGAAAATTTGACTTTGCACATATTAACGAGACCTCCTGATTTCTTAACACTACTACTCCCGAAACCCCTAGATTGCCACGAGATGCTCCATCAAAATTTAACTTCACAAATCCATCAGGAGGAGGCATCCATATCGCCTTTTTCCTGTCAATTTTGAAATTTACATTTTTATTTTAAAAACCTTTGAAAGGAATAACCAATGTAGACTATTCCTTCATCTTCTTTGCATCCCATTCAGAAAAAATAGAACTCACATGCTTAGAATTGTGAATATATGCATTTGTGATTTCACATATTGATTTATCTAGCTTTAACAACACTGGTTCTAAGTTGGATTTTTCTTTTTGAAAAATCCTTTTATTTCTTTCCCACCAGATACACCACACAACCGAAGATGGTATGATTTTCCATATACTTGCAAAGAGAAATGATTTGTACAATACAAGCCAACTTGTAAAAATATCCCATAATTTTTGAGGAAGAGGAGAACACCATCCTACATTGGATTGCACAAATTTCTAACATGAACTTGGAAAAGGATAGTTCAAAAATAAATGATCAACTTCTTCCATACTTGATTCACAAAGACCACATTTAAAATGTGCAACAATTCCAACCTTTTCCAATCTTTCACTTGTCAAAATATTATGCTTTAATACCATCCATGAAAAGTAGCTTGTCTTAGGTAGAACCATTGGATTCCAATAGAATGAAAAAGATCTTTTCTTTATACCATGTGCTTGAACATTCATTACTGCCTTATAACCCAATTTGACTGTATAATTACATGTCTTCAAAGGATCCCAAATCAGCTTATCTACAACCTTCTAGAAGTACACAGTTCTATTGCTTAAAATCTTGTTAAACTCTACTTGTTGGGCCAATGGAATAGTTGAATCTGTCAATTTTTTCCATGTTACTTTTCCTATATGTTCATCTATATCTTGGATATAATCTTTCACTTTTGAACCCAAATTTTGAGTAGTTTGATTTACTGTTACTTGAAAATCATACACTGTTTCCAATGGAGGATACCCATTCCATGAATGTTGCCAAAATGTTGCACTTTCACCATTATGAATCTCCCAAGTTAGATACTAAACAATTATTTTTCTACATTCTAACAACAAATTCCACATTACAAATCCACGTGGAGGATTTGATATGGTGAGTATACAGTTAGATGTTACACAATCAAGATATTTCACTTGCATGACCTTACACCATTTATCCTGTGGTTTTGTATATAAGTACCATACCAACTTTGCACCTAATGCAATATTCCTAGCACAAATATTGTGCACCCTTGCCCCACCTTTTAACTTTTCTTTACAAATTATTTGAATTGAGACAAGAGGTATTTTACTTTTACAATCCATGTTACCCTTCCACAAGAAAGATTTGATAAGCTTTTCAATTTTTGAAATAACAGTCTTAGGGGCCTTTAACACTGCCATGTAATAATTTGGAAATGAAAGAACAATTTTGACCAATAAAATTCTACTTGATATAGATAACCACCACCCTTTCCAACCTACTATTCTAGATTGAATGCTCTAGATTACTTTATCCCAATATGACACCTTATTTTTCTTTGCAAAGAATGAAATGCTTAAATACTTACAAGGAAATTATGCAATCTAAAACCCCATAATATGAACTATCTTGTCCTTTAATAATGGATCTGTATTGAAAATATATAACTTTGACTTATTTGCATTAACATTTTAACCTGAGGCTAAAGTATACCTTTGTAAAATGTGATTAATCTTCCTCACTTCTACAATGGTTGACATACCAAACAAAATGGTATCATTTGCAAATAAGGAATGAGTTATTGTTATATTTATGGTAGGGAAATTAATGTCTTTCTAGATACCCTGAATGTGTGCCTTCTTCACCAATCTACTCAGTGCCTCTACTAAGATGATAAAGAGAAATGGAGACAAGGTATCTCCTTGTCTTACCCCTTTAGAAGACTTAAAAAATCTTGTCAGGGTTCCATTTACTAGTACTGAAAACATTGCACTAGCCAAGCATGAATAGATCGATTTACACCACCTTGTATGAAAGCAAAACTTTTCCAATATTTGCATTAAAAAATACCAATCCACTCTTTCATATCCCTTCATCATATCCAACTTGATGATAAATAACGACATATTATGTGTGGATACATAATGCAAAACTTCATTTTCTACCAAAGCCCCCTCTATCATTTCTCTATGGTGCAAGGCACCAGGTCAATCTCATGCCTCCATGAGGCCATTTTGTAAAATTGGAGTCTTCATCATGTTTTGATTGTAAAGAGGTCATATTTAGGACTATTTTAATGTATTTGAAGCATTTTATTAGGTTTATAGAGGGTCTTATAGTTAAGTTGTCAAATAATGCAAATCTTGCAATTGTTGTAAAAAATGCAAAAATGCAAAAATTTAAGAAGTTGAAGAGTCATTTTCTATAGAGAAGATTGTTGGTCAGCTAAAATTGAAGGGGAAGTTATGATAACTGATGTAACATCTTATAAGAGCTTTGTGAATGCAAGGAAGTGTGTGAACATTACATTTTTTAAGAAGTTCTATGAATAAAAGTACCTTGTTTTGCAGAAACAACATTTTCTTTGTAGTTTACAAGCTTTGTACGGCCTATACAACAGCAATAGGCCTTAATATTTTTTTTTTTTGGTAGAATAGTGATTTATCTTTCAATCAAACTTGATTTCGAGGGATTTTATTGAGTATAAAGCTTGTTTGAGTCTTCTTTTTGTAAACTATTTTGAAACCCTCTGTTTAAGGGTTTTGAGAGTTTTAAAGAGGTTAAACAACCATTCCACTAATGGAGTATTTGTTTGTAAACTGGTGGAATGGGATAGTTTAGGTTAATTTTCAATGTAATTGTGTTTACAGATACAAGGGAAGTCATGTTGCAAAGTTTTGTTGCTGCCCTAATTGATTTTTCTGAGTTTTTACCATGAAAATGGTGGCTTCAAGTTGAAATTTGTTTTAGATGCATTGAAGATGGATGGAAGTTGGTTAATAAAGCTTGTGTATAATTTTTTCAAGGTGTTTTAGGTGTTAGCTAAGTAGAATAAAGTTTGGAAAGTGTAGTTCCAATAAACCCCTATTATACCTAGTCTAAAATGGCCTAGAGCAAGGGTTTTGTATTATGGAGCATTAATGAGTCTTCCAATCACCAAAGGTTGTTGATTATGAAGTTTTAGAGTATATTAAAGGTCTATCAATGGAGATTAAGGGTTGATAAGTTGGTTAGAGGAGACATGCTTTGGAAAATAGGGTTATTTGGAGCTTGTTATTACGGGACAGTCATTTTTAGAGTCAAACTTTCCAAAAAAACCTTACTCTATTTCTTGATATGTTCAAGTAGGCCAAAATGGGTTCTTGAAAATTTATTTTTTATTCAGAGATTCAATCTGGTTTAAGAGATACACCTAATTTTTTCAATATGGACTATTACAAGCAATTAGGTCTTTGTGGTGTAAGCGATGGAGGAACTGTTGAACCAATATTATAAGAGAGTGTTATTGGTCTGATCTTTTCAAAATCATGATTTTCAAGGTGTAATAAAGGTTTATTGAAGATTTTTCTGTTTTGAAACCTCTTTTTGGTGTATTTGTGGTATTTGAAACCATGTTTCATTGAAGTAAGTTTTGTGAATGTTTGGTGATCTTTTTCAAAGTTAGTGTTTTGGGTCTTTAGAACCCCTGGAAGCCATTGATGCTTTGCATCACTCAACTCAGAATACAACTTCACTGCTCTTCTGAGACTAATCTTGGGGTAATGTGCAACAAACATAAATAAATTGCCTTCATAAAATTTTTGTAAATAGTGTTACAAAATGATATAGGTCTGAATTCTAAAAATGAAGAAGGATTGCCAACCTTTAGGATAGGAAAATGTGAGTTACATTAAATTAGTTTAGCATTGTCCATGAGCTTTTGGATTCTTCCAATGCCTTCAAAAAATCAGTGCCAATAAACTCCCAACATTTTTGAAAGAAGATGGTTGTAAAACCATCTGGCCTTGGTGCCTTGTCTACTGAAATAGAGAAAACTACTGACCTTAATTCTACTAAAGTAAAAGGTTTCATCAAATACATATTTTATACCTCTGAAACTAATGTTGGAATTCCTCCCAACAATTCTTCCCTTAAAATCTCTCATTGTTCTAATTTTCAACCTTGTGTAGAGAGCAATTTTGAAAAGAACTTAACCGCTTCTTTCTAAATATCTTCCTCTTTTGTCATTATTTCACCTGTTACACTATCCTCAATTGAAAAAATAGAATTTTTTACCTTCTTTATTTGTGCAAATCTATGAAAAAAAATTGTATTCTTATCTCCCTCTTTAAGCCATAACTCTCTTGACTTTTGACACCAATAAATTTCTTCACGAACTACTAACTATTCCCCTTCTTCTTGCAATTTTCTTTTTAGCTCATATGTGTTTTGGGTTAGTCCATGAACTGTAATTTCAAAATTTACAAGAGAAATTTGTTTATAAACTTCTTCCTTTTGTTGAAAGATATTCTTGAAAATAGTGGCATTTCAATGCTTGATTCTTCCCTTCACATGCATTCACTGATACATTTTGACTCAAATTCCAACAAACTTTGAAACGTCAAAATTCTAACCCAGCCGACGATGCTGGGTTGGAATTTCAACATTTCAAAGTTCATCAAAATTTTGATGAAAGTTCATCGAAATTTCGACGAACTTTTGTCAGAATTTGAGTCAAAATGTATCAATGATTAGTTTACGAAAAAATCTGAACATAAAAGTCCCTTCCACCACTGAAGTCTGAATCCACCAATCTCTTAATAGACTAAGAAAGTCAAGATGTTGGAACCAAATCTTCTCAAATTTGAAAGATGTTTTGGAATTTGAAACCGCTTTCTTCCTTTCAACACAAAAAGACAAGGGAAAGTGATATGATCCTATCCATGGAAGGATTTTTGACAATAGCTCAAATTTTTCCATTATCTAATTTGATGTAACCAAGACACTATCCAACCGCACAACTATCTGAGGGAAATATTTGCACTTATTTGTCCAGGTATAATTCCCATTACCTGGTTGTATTTCTAAAAGTGCATTGTTCTGAACAAAATAATTGAAGTCCTCAACTATTTTCTGTGGTGGAATGATCCCTCGCTTCTTCTCTTTCAAAGATAATATTGCATTGAAATCAGCCACTAATATCACCTTATCTAAGCCAACTTGATCCAAAGCTTCTCTCAACTCTTCCCACAACTGCTTCTTCCCAATTGTTGCATTTGGTGCATAAATGTTTAAAAGCCAAAATTGTAGATCAAAGTGTGTCACCTTCATTAACTACCAATAATGATCATTTGTTATAGTTTCCACTATAACAGATTGTGAGTTCCAAAAAGTTACCATTCTCCCTGATGCCCCTTGCACAACTGATTGAACATATTTCACCTATACCATTTACTTATGACTGCATCAAAAGTCACTTGTGATAACTTTGTCTCCTATAAAATTACTATATTTTCCCCACAAGCATCAATTTGTTGCTTGATACATGCTCATTTTCTAGGGGCATTAATTCCCCTAACATTCCAGGATACTATCTTCATTCTAGGCTCAAAGAGAAATTTGCTTCCCTCAACCTCTTTTTAATACTACCATCTAATGTTGATTGCCTCCCTGCTGCTATTTCCTCCTGCAACTTAACTACATTTGATCTTCTGCTTGTTTACTAGGTGACTTTTGAGCAGTAGGGATCAAAGAAGGGGATTGTGTGATTGATAGACTTTGAGAGAAGTCAAATTCCTCTATACCCTCTACAATTTCCATCCCAATGTTTGTATCTTATGTTAACAATGGAAATGATTTAGCCATATTTAGAAAAATGCCATTCTCCTTTCAACTTGAGGATGAGGCAAGAATTTTAGTATCAGAAGATACCAAATCACTTGGAACATTTTCTTTTTTAGTTTCCTCTACTATTTCATCAATGATAGTAGATCATACCATAGTTAGAATATTATTTGTTAATCCCTCCAAGTTTCCCTCATCTATCATGGACTACATATCCATAAAATCAAAACTATCATTTTCACTCTTATCCCAAGGAAGTTTAGCAAAATATGATTGTATCATATCTAACTACTTACTAGAAGAACATAGTAAATTTTCTCCCTTAGTCAATGTCTTTTCCCTTATATTAAAGTCTCCCCAAACCAAGGTAGAAGAAATGACTACACTTGTTGTATTGAAAGTGAAGGAAATATGGGAACATACAAATGCAATGATTTGTCATTTAGAAACATATGGAGAAACTTTGCATTAAGCCTATTTGGAGACACAGGAAGAAATATTTTGTTGACTTATTCGTATTAATTGTCTTACTATCATAATCAGTAATACTAATAAAGACAATGCTATCTTGAGCTTGGGATAGAACACCCTAAGAATGAGACCCATCTTGTGACGATTGACTAGGAAAATCTGAGACATCTAAACTTTTTCCTTTACTAACAATAGATCTTGTACATAAATATTTCTCATTTATCTTTACCATGCAATATTGAACCCTTGTAGCACAATGCCCAATCTTTGAAGGGATATAGTAAGGACCAGAACTAGATGGTAGATCCATAGTTATGACATAACTAGGGTTTGAACCAAAAAAAATTCATTTCCCTTATACATCCTATTCGAGAAAGGCATCATCAAATATTCATTACAATTCTGACCTATACCTATAATATCCTCTTGAGATCCCTGATTTGAAATGACTAGTGCACTCTAATCTTGCTTATCAAACTTTGAACAAAGTTTTGATGTATCATTTGACACATCCTTTACTTCTTGATCTATTTTAGTCTTGTGACCCCAGATATGACATTCCTTACACACATTGTATGGATTTTCAATAAAAATATCTTGTAACCAAGACCCAAACTTTGTTTTAATTCTCACCATTTTAGGAAGAGCTTGCATCATATCAAATAGAACACAAACCCTAACTAGCAACATTGGGTTTTTTTTTTAAATCATGCTTCAAAAAGATACCAATTTGGTTGGCCAAAATTTCAACAATGCCTAGCTCCTTGTTGATGAAAATTTTACTTGCAACAAACAAGGCAAATAAATTCTTTACAGACAAGACCACAAAGAACCTATCCTTCTTGAAAGATATGTAACAAAGACAACCTAAAGGGGATTTTGCTTTAACAGGAAAAGATTAGCTTTAGTTCAATCCCAAGTCTCTGATAACCAGGTCATGATTGCACTAGGGTCACTCTCGGGTACTAATGTGATATTTGCTACTAATCTCAAAGGGACTACAACTATTTCTAGTTTTTTTAAGAGTCATAAGCATTACACACAAAATTTCCACTTCATTCATAAAATAACATCATGAAATCAAAGGATTTACAATAATATCTCATAAACATCACAAATTCTTTGCTATCACTTAAGTAGATTTAGCATTAAGCATTCAACAAATTTCATAGAAAACAAAAAAAAAATTCAATAAAATTCCATCCATTCATTCAAATTTTGGAACATTTTCAAGAATTTAAACATCTATTCTAAAAAAAAGCATAAAAAATACTGAAAATTAAAAGTTTCTCTCGGTTATTCCCCATGCATTCCCCAAAGAATCAATTAAAACAAAGAAAACTGCTTTATACCTCACCAAATTGCTTCACAACTACATATAACATGGTGTGAGCTTTTAAAGAGAGGGGTTTCATTTCTAGACACTGAGTAGGTTCTGTATGCACCCTTAAACAACGTAACATACAATCTCATTCGATTGAACTAACAAAACCAACTACAAAAGATACATGAGATAGGTAGCTATCTAATTGTCTCTGATATTAATCAATGTCTACATGCATACAAATTTTTATGTTGGAATGGTTCAAAAAACATGAAAAAGAAAAAAACTTGAAAAAAATTTATGCTCTTCTGACATCCACAAATTCTAAACTTAAAATAAAAAAAGGATCCTCTAGCCTTTTATAAAACACAAGGCTCAGATAGGATAAGAAAAATACATGAGAGGAAATCCAAGGGACCAATCACATCAAGGCACATGGAATGTAGTGACCAATAGGAGAATTGCAATCAAAGTCAACGAAAGTCAACTCCAATTACACATTGAAGCTCTTTGGGTGTTAATCTTTAATCGTCAGGGTTCTTACTTTGAACCAAACAAATCTGCTCAAACAAAATATAGGAACTTCCCACGAAATTAGAGTGATCAGGTGGAAGTATTATTCCTACATTTTAGGTTCCTCAATTTTAACATTCCAGGAATGAGTCACTCCCGAAATAAGTACACTTCTATACTACATTCTTGAACTCTAGCATCCCGAGATTCCAGTATCTGGCACATCTTTATAACGAACTTCATTCCAACATGAGCTTTTAAAGTGCATCATTGAACCTGGTAACATAATCAAATTTGTTTGCAAATACAATTTTCCTGACCATCCATACCTGAATTTTGCATCACAATCTATATCTCTTGTAATCACAAATTCCACACATTAAATCCCTTTAAAAGAAAGAAAACATTCATAACATCTCATGTAAATAAAACCATTATCCAAATGTTAGTACAAAATCTCATAAATAACACACTTTCTAGCATATCATAAATCCTCACATATATACCGGATTACCAAAATCATTAGATAATCTCAAAATTTTAAAATTTTCATTTCACATTGCAACCCGATGGCTGGTACCTAGTATTCAGCTTTACCCACGAACTTTTCCAGACTTCGGTTATACCAGAATTCCATTATACCAGACTCCATTTTATTGAACTACAAACATCGGACTGGAGTCTTCCATTCAAACTCACATTACCTTTCTCCTTTTCAAAGGTTTTTGGTACTTGGTACCCGATGCCTGAAACACTTACATTACGAAGTACTTTTATATTAAAGATTTCTCTTTGCTCTTCACTTTCGGTGATCTTTCAATTTTCTAGCTCCTTCGATAAGAGTTATTTTTTCACTTGGGTCCCCCAGTCTTGGGGCGTGTTGTGAGACCACACAACAACTTGCAACCAATAAAACCAAATTTGAAATTAAATCACCAGTTGTAAATTAAAATTTATACATACTTTAAAACAATAGCTTTTACCTTTACCTAGATTCTGACATTAAAAAGTAAAACTCCACCAGAAACATCCGTTTGTACTCTAATTAATTCCAGTTTTTGGAACTCAGTGAAAAGAATCAATTCATTAACATTGAACTACATAATATAATAATCCTCCACAACCAACTAGGGATAGAGCCTTGCTGCCAGTCAAACATCCATAGCCCCAACAAGGTTATCTCTATAATTCCCCCAAATATAGCTCTACTACTAGTTAGGCGTCTATAGCCTCAGTAGAGTTATTTGGATAGCCTAAAGAGTTGATATCTCTTGTTTTTTAGATATAGCATTGATAGCTCATTTTTCTCTTTTGATATTTAAATGATAGCTCTTTTATCAACTTGCAAGCAATGAAGCCCTGCTATTAGGTTGGGAATTACAGTGGTAGTGAAGTTTACTTTTTTATTTTTCATTCAATGCAAATCCCTTCATCAATTCACTACTTCCCAAAAAACTCATTTAATAATTTCTTGTAAGTGTGTGTTTCCAGCTAAATTTCACTACTTTAGGCCAAATACCAGCGAACTGTAACTCGCTATATGTTAGAAAATATGCATAAATTAAAATTTAGCAATAAACTTAATCACCAAATTTAAATCTAAATTTAGAAACATTAGTTACCACCCTTCCGATTAAATTTTATGGCAACTACTAAAAATTTTTGCTAGCAATTTGATTTGACGGTGCTGCACTTCATTAATGGATTGGAAATGTCATGATTACCTTGAAAAATGATCACATTATTCTGCATTAAATTCACATGCCTTATTCTGCACGTATTATTTTCTCAACTTACTTAGGTGATAACATGTATTACCCTTTCAGCTTCATTTTATTTTATATTCCACACACATAAGCACCTCCATAATTAATATGGCTCTTAAATAAAATGAAATGACCACTATTGATTTTGAAATCTTCAACTTGCTTGATTCACAATCTTCGTATTGCTCAAATTTGAAGCAACTTATCACCAAATATGTGCAAAGAATTAATTTGGTTTAACCTTTATCTCTGAAGATAATTATCCAGCTGCCACCTTGCTTACGGTTTCCAAAAAAAATTATTCGCTCAAGGAAACTATGTATCACAACATTCTTATGGCTCTCTATAAATTATGCATTTCTTCTCAAATTTTTCACACTTTTTTATTTCTAGCTTTCTTATCTTATTTTTGTAATTTTTCTGTGTGCATTTGCATTTGCTTCTTGGCCATGATACTCCAATTTGCTTAGGTTGTTCTCACCAATAGAATTTTTTCCTAGGGAGCATCACATTGCAAAGGCTTGAAAAGGTTTTCTTCATTAGGACTTCCAGTTTCACTATGCCAAACTTGTGCTTAGTCCTTGGGGAAAAGTATGTTGAATCCAGCTGCTACTTTCACTTCTATTCCAATGTGGCTTCTCACTTTGTAGAGTCGCTTCTAGATATTGGGCTACCTGTTGAAGATGTTCACTTGGCTGTCAACTTAATAGTAAAGTGTGAATTCTTGGAGAATTTGGATACCATTTTATCTATTGCACATCTAACCATTGGGATTCCCTCCATGGATGATATTCCTCAGTTCTTGGAACATGGGGAAGTGGTTCCACTTAAGCCTTTTCTTATTGATCTCCATATTTGTGACTTTGAAGTTCACTAGGAACTCGCCTATATAGGGTGTTTAACCCTGATAGAAGAGGCATCCCACATCGACTGAATTCCTACTACCGTCTACAACTTTGCTCACTCTTTCTGACTTTTTGATCTTTTGAAACAAGGATTTTTGATATCTCATGTATATACGTGATACACACACATACATATTTAACTTTTTGGTGTGTTTAAAGCGTGTTTTATTGTGCATGGTTTTATCATTTCACTTTTCACAATTCAATTTTACAAATTTTTGAATTAACTCTCATGTGTAAGATAGGTTTAAGCAAAATTTGCTAATGCAGAGGCCAAATGAAAAAAAATAACAAGAAACAAAGAAACAAAACAAAACAAAACAAAACCCTACAAAAAGCAAACTAACCCTAACTACCCTAACTCTATCAAAACGAAAGATTAACCCTAATAAAGCAATTTTTTTCAATTTTTGTAACTATTTATTCTGTAGTTTTAGTATGAATTATAGTAGGTTTATCTTTAAATTCATTAAACAAAATTTCCAATGTTCTACTATAACAATGAATTATCTTAAATTTTCTGCATTTAATAATCATAAATTCAAAATCATACTTACCAATGACTTGGCTCATATGTATAAAAATGAACTCATTAGAGATTGATTGCACATATTTTGTTTGATGCGACCATACTCTACCTTCGTCCATCCCATTTCCATTTCCATGAACGACTATGTTAGACCAAAAATCTTCATGCCTTCGGCCCTGTCTTTACTTTGCATTTTGTTAGACCAAGATATATCATTATTTATATTGCTATCAAAGAGAGAAAAAGTAAAATTTTGATGCTCTGTATCTTGAATAAAATCAAGAAAATTTCTCTTTATAGCTTGTGAATTTTCAACTTGTAGCAAAATACACGCATTTCCCACTCAATTTTCCTGCTCCTTCTCATTATCTACATTTTCCACGTATAAGGGGAATGATGACTCATCAATGTCGTTTCCTTGTTTGTGATGAAATACTTCTGAATCTCAACATTCTTGCCTATTTCCTTGCAAAACATTAGGATTTTCTTTAAAATAATCACAGTTTTCCAACTCTTTTGATGTATTAGTTAGTTTTTTAATATTTCCAATTCCACTAGGGTTAAACATTTTTTTGTTAACAATTCCTTTCTTTTAGCAGTTAGAACTTCTTTTGTTAATGAAATTACTTTACTTATGACCAAATTTAACCTATTTAAAAAAAATTCACTCGAGTTCACCATGATTAGTTGTATCATGAATTCTACACTCGGTGACTACCAAAAGTGAATAAACTCAAAAGATGTAATTTATGGTTAAAAGTTTTCCAAAGTTTTAACTTCCATAGTGAAATGCCAACTTGCACTCATTTTTTGCTTACAAGCTTCTCACCAGACTCAAGACTAAAATTTCAAATTATAGCCCTCCAATTCAAGAGAATAAGGCCTAAAATATCAAAGATGTCCCTCCTTCTAGAGTCAGTTCCTGTTGACGACAATTTTACTCGTAGCAAACAGGGCAAATAAATTCTTCACAAACAAGACTGCAAAGAACCTATCCTCCTTGAAATATATGGAACAAAGACAACCTAAAGGTGATTATTCTTTAACAGGAAAAGATTGGCTTTAGTTCAATCGCAAGTCTCTGATAACCAGGTCATGATTGCACTAAGGTCGCTCTCAGGTATTGATGTGATATTTGTTGTTAATCTCAAAGGGACTATGGTTATTTCTAGTTTTGTTAAGATTCATAAGCATTACACACAAAATTTCCACTTCATTCATAAAATAACATCATGAAATCAAAGGATTTACAATAATCTCTCATAAACATCACAAATTCTTTGCTATCACTTAAATAGATTTAGCATTAAGCATTTAGCAAATTTCATAGAAAACAAAATATTTTTTCAATAAAATTCCATCCATTCATTCAAATTTTGGAAAATTTTCAAGAATTTAAACATCTATTCTAAAATAAAGCATAAAAAAATACTTAAAAATTAAAAGTTTCTCCCAGTTATCCTCCATGCATGCCCCAAAGAATCAATTAAAACATAGCAAACCGCTTTATACTTCACTAGATTGCTTCACAACTACATATAAAAGGGTGCAAGCTTTTAAAGAGAGGGTTTTCATTTATGGACACCGAGTAGGTTTTGTATGCACCCTTAAACAACGCAACATACAGTCTTGTTCGGCTGAACTAACAAAACTAGCTACAAAAGATACATGAGATAGGTAGTTATCGAATTGGCTCTGATATTAATCAATGTCTACGTTCATACAAATTTTTACGTCGAAATGGTTCAGAAAATAGGAAAAAAGAATAAAACTTGAAAAAAATTTATGCTCTTCCAACATCCACAAATTCTGAACTTAAAATAAAAAAAGGATCCTTTGGCCTTTTATAGAACACAAGGCTCAAATAGGATAAGAAAAATACATGAGGAAATCCAAGGGACCAATCACATCAAGGAACATGGAATGTAGTAACCAATAAGAGAATTGCAATTGAAGTCAACAAAAGTCAACTCCAATTACACATTGAAGCTCTTCGGGTGTTAATCTTTAATCATGAGGGTTCTTACTTTGAATCAAATAAATCTGCTTGAACAAAGTATAGGAACTTCCCATGAAATCGAAGTGATTAGGTAGAAGTATTATTCCTAAATTTTAGGTTCCTCGATTTGAACATTCCAGGAATGAGTCACTCTTGGAATAAGTACACTTCTATACTGCATGCTTGAACTCCAGTGTCTCGAGATTCCAGTATCTGGCACATCTTTATAATGAACTTCATTCTAGCATGAGTTTTAAAGTGCATCATTGAACCTAGTAACATTGACCATCCATACCCGAATTTTGCATCACAATCTATATCTCATGTAGTCACAAATTCCAAACATTAAATCCCTTTAAAAGAAAGAAAACATTCATAACATCTTTTGTAAATAAAACCATTATCCAAAAGTTAGTACAAAATCCCATAAATAACACGCTTTCTAGCATATCATAAATCCTCACATATATATTGGATTACCAAAATCATTAGATAATCTCAAAATTTTAAAATTTTCATTTCACATTACAACCCAGTACCCGGTATTCAGCTTTATCCATGAACTTTCCCAGACTTCAGTTATACCGAAATTCTATTTTACTAGACTCCATTTTATCAGAGTACAAACATCGGACCAGAGCCTTCAATTCAAACTCGCATTACCTTTTTCCTTTTCAAATGTTTATGGTACCTGATTCCCGGTGCCCGAAACACTTACATTATGAAGTACTTTTATATTCAAGATTTCTCTTTGCTTTTCACTTCTGGTGATCTTTCAATTTGCTAGCGCCTGCCATAAGAGTTATTTTTTCACTTGGGTCCACAAGTCTTTCAGTCTTGGGGCGTGTTGTGAGACCACAACACTTATATTCCAACAGCAAATAATGTAATTGTAACCATAAAGGTACAAATCTAATTCTAGCCATTTTGGGGTTAAAGATAGGTTGACAAAGCTGCATAGATAAGCCAGAACCCCCATACACCCATGATTTATAAATCGCATCCCTATCTTCTTTTGAAGGAAAAAAGACAACAAAGAAACCATTACCCCAATCTATATAGAAAACCTGATTAGCCACTTTCCAATCCTGAAAAATTAAACTTTTTAACTCATAAATAGGTAGAGAAAATTTCCAAAACTTACAAATTAATGCAGTTTCTCTAAGATTTTGTGTTTGTATGCTCAGTAAATCTTCTGAAAGTGTTACATCTTTAACAACATTACATCTACACTGCCCATTATGTCTTTGATAATGATTTCCACCTTGCTTCAACCACCAATTGCCACTTTGTTGTTGTACCTTCCACTTTTGTTAATTGAAAACCCTCTTCCCTAGAGCAATGTCGTTGGGAAAAGTAGCAGGTGCAAAACTTTTGGTAAGATACAGATTTATCTTTTTCTCTGCTACTTGCTTGAAAGGCTGCTCTGGAAGATGGATATAATACAAATCCCTATCAATCACAAATTTTGATAATTTTCTTGCAAAATTCCTCAAAATACACTTGTTTTTACAAATTAAATTTCCAAATATCAACTATCATCAACGAAATTTTTATGCACTATTTATTTTTTAATATATTTATTGCTACTATTTGAAAAATACCAGAGAACAAAATCTTTACTCAACATATTATTAAACTCTATTTTATATTGTTTCTTTGTTAATTTTGTTAAACTCTATCTTTTAAAGATTTAAATTTATTTTGTATTAACTTCAGAGCCTTTCCCTTGCTTAACTAATCAAAAACATATTATTAAAAAAATTACTAGTCTAATTCCTCCATATGACTAGTATCTAATTTCATTCATTTGTTAGCAATAGATTCTCCTTACTTGTGTTGTGGTATATTTGTAAGTTTGAATCAAAGCATCTTCTACTAAGTCATTACAACCTTATTTCAATGCATCCTTATGCCCTCATGTCCAACACTATTTTTGATTGTTGTATACATTTGTGGGATTTGAAATAACAATTGTTTATACAAGCTCTAGTTTGTATGCCTCCTTCAGGCCTTTTAATTCTCCTATTTTTTCTAAGTTTCTTTATTTAACCTTCTCTTGGGCTCTATTTCTTTGTTTGTCCTTCCATTGTGCTCTAATACCAATAGAAGGAATATAGAAAAAAATAAGTAATAATGATAAATCTAGACATCATCTATACAATTCAAGATACATACAAAACTTAAAACTTTTTTGTTCCCATTTAAGATGAAAGTGTTGTATATAGAATCAAAATATAGCTGAAATTTACAACTACATAGAAAAAAAAACTAATTAAAGAAATGTTATTATCTTATAATTTGTTAGCGAAAACTTGGTCCTTAAAGAACTTGAAAATTATATAGAAGAATATTGATAAGGGGTTACAAAGAAACTCTCTGGTGATTTACATGGTGAATTTTCTAGCAGATTGAGATGTTTAATAGGTGATTGAAAAGGGAATTGTTTTCTTTATGAATATCTCACAAGCACAATCAAACCTTGAAAAATATGGTTGGTTATCCTAATCCATTATAAATTCCACGTGTGGTAGAAAATATATGAAGGAATATGGAGTTACATTCTTTAGAATGAAATCATAAGAGAAAGAATCATTTATAATCAAACAATAGTTGTGGAGTGAAAAATGGGAAGGGGTATACCTATGGAGCCCTACTTTGGAAGTAACAAAATTTTAGTTTATAACAATTCTTAAAAGAAGAGGAAATGAGAAGTGGAAGTTTGAATAAAAAAATTAGAGATACAATAATTAAATAACTTATGGTGTTTTCCTATTTAGAGACCATTTGGATCTTATGCAAATAGTTTGAGTAGATGGTATGACAGTTGTATTAACTTAGGTCATAATTGTAATACCAATTGAAGTAGAACTCATTATCATAGATGTTGGGAGACATGTCTTCTCCCTCCATAGTTGCATCTCGGAGACCGGTATGTATCTTTGATACTAGAGACATACCCAGAGATGCCTCCAACAACATGGAAACTTGGCGCGCCATCTCTTGAGTCTCCCAACAAAAAATTTGGCATCTCCCGTGAAATTTAAAAGAATTAAAAAATTATAACGTTGCGATATTTTTTATAAATTATTAATTTATTAATTTTTATTTATATTAAAAAAAGATGGCATCTCCCAAGTACCCCATCTCCTATTTTCAAAAAAGGTTGTATCGATATCAATACCAATACCAGTCTCTTGGCAACTATGTTTATTACATTAGCTAGGCTAATGAAGGGACATCAATAATGTCGCATAAAATTATAGGCCCTCATCTCCACCCTTGGAATAGGAAAATTCATGAAGTTGGAAAAGGAATATGATTAAACCAAATCTTTGATAAAGGGGCATGACTAGTTATTAAAATGATTTTGATAAGATATTGGAACACTGTAAGGGGTTAGAAAGAAATGTTAGTGAGAGTGTTTGATATCACAAAAAAAATGTCCAAATGAAAAACCTTTAATTGAATGAACTTTCTTGTGAATGAGGCTAATGACAACCTACACAATGTTTTTTCAACTTCAAGAAAAGGGAGATACTTTTAATACTATTTTTTGGTATTTTTGTTGCTCACATAAAGGAAGACCTCAAATGAATTGGAAGTAGTTGATCCTACCTTTTGGATTCATGTTACCTTCAAAAAATGGATATGCTCAAAGGAATTGAGTAAGATTGACAACAAAAATACATTTAGTTTTTGGATGTAGGAAATATAGAACAAAAGCATTGTCAATCCTATGTTGCCATGATGTTTAGTGTGCACTATGGATCATGTAGTAATTATGAGCTATCACGATTTTTAGAAAGTAACATTTGTGTTGTACAACATAACTATTTTTCTATTCAAAAAAAAAATGTCTACCAAGTGACCATGGTAGCCTAACGACTATATTGTAGAAAACGACAAATTTCAACATCCTTGTGCCATAAATTTATAGAGAAACCAACTTTGTTGAGCTCAGGGTCCCACAGGTGATTTGGAAAGGTATCATGCATCCACATCATCTAAATACATTATTCATATGGGTAGGCAACAATTTGCACATCCCGACTGGTGCCCAATGCCTCCACATAGGGGTTTGAACAGGAATGGCCAACAAATTATAGATATTTCTCATGGGAATACCTTGTATAATAGGGATTTTTAGGCTAGGACTCTAGAGAAAGATTCTACTTTCCTTCAACGGTCATTTAATGAAGCCGGAGTAGATTTTATCTCATCACGCAATGGAAGATCCAGACCAGTTCACAATGGAGCCCCAAAACCCTCAGGGCATACAAATAATTGGTTTAGGGTTTTTCAATTGCTAAGGAGAAAAATAATGGATTTGGCTTGAATGCAAAGAAGGGTACGGAAAAAGGAAACCCTAGTCGTTCACAAAATGATCAAGGGTTTTTAGAGGTGGCTGTTAAGGACAAAGTCATTCACAAAAGCTTGAATACTTCAAACCGACAAAGCAAAGGTGATCCCTTCATTCCAGAACCTCATGAGATTCCTCACATGCAAAATATCTCTACAGATGGAGTCCAGCTTCAATCTCATCATAAAATTGTCTCTGCAAAGAAAAAATCAAGGAATAAGAAGAGAAAGGGTTCGAGGAATAAAGAGGGTTTGAAAAAGATTTGGAGGCCCAAAGAGCCCAGGTTGCAGAAAGAGAAAACTTGTCTTGCTTCCACTGAACAGAAGGTAGATACTTATCATGTGAAGGGTGATAATGTGATAAAAATCGCATTCCTAGAGGAAATGCTTCGTCCACAAATCCAAGATCTTTGGGACAAAGCCCTAATTTGTAAGTTTTAGAATCTCAATCTGTCATTAAATGATTTAAAATATTTACTTTATGCAGATTAGGAAGGTCTGCAACAAGTTTTTTATTTGGATAGAGAATAGGGTATTTTTGTTGTCATATTTGATAGTAAAAAAAACAAAGATTTTGTTTTTAGAATTAAATCTTGGGTATATTAGGGTTCAGGTTTGTAAGAATTGGCTATGAAGGTAGCCACCCAAGATCTAGAGGCCTAATAGAAAGCACAAAAGAGAGAGAAAATAATATGACAAGAATAAACTGTATTCAATGTCAATAATATGAAAGGATTCTAATTGATTACAATGAGAGAGACCCCTTGGTTATATAGCCAAGGTGAGAACATAGGAGGGCATAAGATTATGACAAGTGTCATAATCTTATGACATGTGACAACAATGAAGAGTTATCACTCCATCTAAAGTGGAAAAGGATAATGTGATAATCTCCACAAAAGGTGGATCACCCACAAAAGGTGGAAAGATAATCACATGATGTGTCCACAAAAGGTGGAAGTGATGAGGTATGAGATGTCAAGTCCACAAAAGGTGGAAAATCTCCAACAACATCCTATGTGGTCCCTAAGTAAACTTAACTAAGGTGTAATTATGACCTAGGACAAGGTACAAGACATTTAATTACACCAACAAGGTCAAAGCATGCAACCTTGGATTCCAAATTTTAAACCTCAAGATGCCTCTTTCAAATTTGTCCCATTCTGGTTTCAAATGCCCACCCTTCCATTAGAATACAGGGAATTGAGGATTATTGAATCAATAGCAAATCAAATAGGAATTTTTCTTATGCATGATAAAGATTTGTTTAAAAATCCCTCAAAATCCATCAGAACATGTGTTCTAATGGAAGCAGACAAAAAATTCCTAGACTAAATATTATTAAATTCAAAATTTGGAAAGTGGCATCAACAAATTATTTTTGAATCCATGGAATCCACCTGCTTGCATTGTCACGCCTTTGGCCATTCTCATTCTCAGTGCTCAATTGAAAATAGACCTTCACAATCTTCTCATTTGATTAATGCAAAAAGAAGGGATGATTTTTCAAGATGTAATCAAAATGAGCAATCCATTCCCTGCTCAGATTCCCCTAATAATAGTAATCAGATTGAAAATCTAATCTATGAGTATACTCCCCATAAGAGAAAACGGGTAGAGGCAACTAAGGATTTGAAGATCTATGCAAATCCATCGGCAAAAAGAAAGTTCGCATTGAATTTGAAAGTGCCAAATGGCATATGGAATTTAATGCAAGTTGTTTCTAGCCTTTCCCTTAACTTATACTCTCCCATGGAAAAGTTATCTTTAGAGCATCAGGCATCAGAGATAGTCAAGAAGCTAATGTTTCAATTTATAAATGATTATCTTTTTGCTTGGTCACTCAAAGATAATATGAAAATGTGTCATATGAAAAGTAGTGAAAGTATAATTTTTTTTCATAATGAGTGTTTGGCACTAACCACAACCAAATATCCTTCAGATACTGAGCTTGAGCTTTTAGCTGACAAGGTGTTGTTCTCAGTAGGCCCAGATATATTTGATGAAATTGCAGTTGAAGAAGGTTTATGGGAAGGTGGGATGCTAGTTATTTAGTCTTTGGGAAAGCCTTCTGAGGTTTAGGAATTTGTCTCTAATGATCACAAGGTCACAAACTTGTTGTTGGACTATCAATCCTTAGATATAAAAAGAGATCAACATCCTAGGGAAAATTCACAAACATTGAAATCAACTCAAGCAGAGTTATCAAAGGATCAGGTAAAGGGTGAACTGGGGAAAATTCCAGTTATTAATGATTCAATTTTGTCTCAGTCTCCATTACACCCTATAGTGAAGAAATCACTAGGGAAAAGAGGAAGAAAATCAAACTTCACTAAAATGCAGGAGCAGATAGAAGCAAGGGTGCAACAAATAATCCTTGAATCTATGTCAAACAAGCAACTGAGGAGAGCTTATTGCTCTCCTCGGGCTCAATGAGGATCCTCTCATGGAATTTTAGGGGCATTAATGCCCCTGACAAGCATGCTTGTATCAAGCAATTAATAGATGCTTGTGGAGCAGACATTCTTCTTCTTCAAGAAACCAAGACCTCAATGGAAGTTTTTGAATCTTCAATGAAAAAATGGCAGAGATGGGAATTCACACACTCCCCGCCCAAGGGACTTCAGGTGGGTTATTAATGTTGTGGAATCAAAAATCAGTTTATGTCAAATCTCATAAAAATGAGAACTCA
Organism: Sequoia sempervirens; assembly: GCA_007258455.2. Taxonomy (NCBI): domain Eukaryota; kingdom Viridiplantae; phylum Streptophyta; class Pinopsida; order Cupressales; family Cupressaceae; genus Sequoia; species Sequoia sempervirens. The sequence goes on from VDFB02354504.1 coordinate 44,521, forward strand.
TGGCAACTTGTAGAAGTAACAAAATTCCATCTCCATTTTTGGCTAATAGATATTTATGGACCTACTTCTACAACAAACAAGAAAAAATTGAGGGATGAAATCCCCAGGAAAATTGGTATAATTCATAATGATAAGTTTATTATTGCAAGAGATTTTAATGCAATAGCTTCATTGGAAGAAAAAAGTGGTGGAATTATCCCTCCACCTAGGGTAATGGCTGATTTTAAGTCATTTCATTCTCACATATGCTTTAAGAGACATTCAACCAGAATCTAGAAAGTTTACTTGGACTAACAAAATAAAAAGGTTTCTTGCAAATAGTAGAAAGGTTAGACAAATTCCTGGTTTCTCCTAATTGGTTTGTCTCACCACATAAGCTAAATCAAATATTTTTGCATATCTAGGTTCTGATCATTATACAATTAGTTTAGACATCTCAGAAATTACCATTTCAAGGATAAAATATTCATTCAAATTTGAAGGTATGTGGTTCATGCATCCTTAGTTTCTAGATCTTCTCAAGCAATGATGGGAGAATGCCCCATATTAGGAAGGGACTAAAATGTTTCAATTTTACAAGAAATCAATTCATGTAAAGCATCAAATAAAGATTTGGCAGAAGCAAGTTTTCAAAAACATTTTTCAACAAAAGGATTTAGTGTTTAAAGAGCTTACAATTGTTCATGACTGTATAATTCAAAATGGTATGGATGTTGATCTGTATGAAGAACAAAAGTCACTGCAAGAAGAATGGGTAGAATTATGTGCAAGAGAAGAAATATATTGGAGACAAAAGTCTCAAGAGCTTTGGTTAAAAGAGGGCGACTGTAACACAAAAAAATTGCATGCTTCTACTCATATCAAAAAGGCAGCTAAATCAATTCAAGAAATTCAAGAATTGGCCTTAGGAAATTGGTTAACAAAGGAAGAAGATATCAATAATGAAGGAATTAAATTCTTCTCAAAGCTTCTTTCTGCCCCTCAATCATCAGATGTTAATAGAATCAATAATGAATGTGATCTTCTAGCCACAGTTCCTCATCTAATCAGTAATGAGGATAATAATCTATTGATGAGACCATTTACCTTGGAGGAATTGAGATATGTAGTCTTCTTGTTTCCACCAAAAAAATCTCCTAGCCTAGATGGTTACACGTCTTTATTTTTTCAGAAATGTTGGGACTTCATATGCTTTGAACTGCTATGGGAACTTGAAAAATCTAGGAGAACTAGAAACATGTTCAAGCAATTTAATGTAACCAACATAGCAATTCTCCCCAAAGTCAAAGAGCCCAAAACATTTGCAAAATTTAGGCCAATCTCATTGTGCAATACAATCTATAAGATATTTACGAAAGCAATCTATCTGAGATTACAACCTCTTATACCAAAAATCATTTCTTTGGAACAAGGATGTTTTGTACCTAGGAGGGAAACTCATGAAGGTGGAATTGTAGCACATGAAGTGTTGCATACAATAACAACATCAACTATGTCTGCTTTCATTGTTAAATTAGATATGATGACTTGGCTTATGATAAGTAAAATTGGCAGTTTCTTAATAAGGTCTCAAGTCAAAATTTCATTTATGTTCTCAATGGCATAGGTGGATAATGTCATGTCTTTCTGGGGCTAAATTTTCAGTAATAATAAATGGGAACCTAGTTGGATTCTTCAGTTCCACACAAGGTGTTAGGCAAGGGGATCCCCTTTCTCCCTTCCTATTTATAATTATGGCTGAAGCTTTAAGTAGATACATTCTTTTAAGGCATAATCAAAATCTTTGGCAAGGTGTGAAAATTCCAAATACTCCAATTTCAGTAACACATTCTCTTTTCGCTAATGATACTCTATTATTTAATAAATCATCAGTTTCAGAAGCTAAGCAAGTAAAAGAAGTCCTAGATAAATATTCTTCAGCTTTTGGTCAAAAGATAAATGTTGCTAAGTCTAAAGTTTATATCTTAAATACTTCTAATGTTTTGAAGAAGAAAATAGTCAATATATTAGGTTTTCAAGAGGCATAATTGCCATGTTCTTATTTGGGCATACCTTTTTTTAAAGAGTCAAACAAATCCTTTTATTGGGATAAGGTCATTGAAAGATTAAAGTCCAGAATTCTTATTTGGAAAGATAGGTGGTTGTCACTAGCAAGCATAATTATTTTAATTAAATCAGTCTTATCTTCTATTCCCAATTACTTTTTAGCAATCCTAAAATCTCTTGCCTCTGTTATCACTGAAATTGAGAAGATAATAAGATCATGTCTATGGAAAGGCAATATTGATGATAGAAAAAAGATATTGCTAATTTCTTTAGAAGGTTTGGAAAAAGGAAAAAAGAAAGGAGGGACAAATATTCAAAATATTAATTGGAGAAACAAAGAATTTGGAGCCAAAATTGCATGGAAAATGTACACTAATCCAGATGCCAAATGGTCAAATATTTTGCAATCTAAATATCTAGAAAATGAAAACCCATCGAGAATATTTACAGTGGACAACCCACCAAAGGGATCTGCTATTTGGAACTTCATTATAAGTAGCAGGAACCTCATTACTAAATACTTATCATGGGAAGTAAATGATGGGAGAAGTGTTAAATTTTGGGCAGACTCATGGAATGGGAAACCTTCATTGCTGGCTAGTTAGGACCTTCAAGAGATAAGTGTTATTTTATGTTGAGAGTGGGGTGAAAATCTTGTTGATTATATCTACTCTTCAAACCCATTATCGGATAAAGTAACTTGGAAAACACCCCCATCCAGCTTATTGAGCAATCAACAATTTGATCTTTTAATTAAGAACTTGAATGATAGAATAGTCTACTTATCCTCAAAACCAGATAGAATAGTCTGGTCAGCATCAAAAGTAGGCTCATATTCGGTAAGGGAAGTTTATGCAATATTAGCACAATATAAATATTCCTCTGAACCTAAACGTGCATTTTCCTTTTATTGGAATAATAAATTTCTTCCAAAAGCTGGGACTTTTGCATGGCTTGCCTTGCAGAAAATATTTCTAACTAGTGATTGTCTAGTTAAATTGAAGATTGTTGATCCTTTTAAGTGCCCATTATGTGAAGTGGAATTAGAAACAATGGATCATCTATTTATGCAATGCATTGTAGCCAATCAATGTTGGGACTTTATAAAAGCAAACTTCACCTTTCCATCCCATTACCAAACTCCATATGGGATCTTTTCCAAGCTTGGCCAGTTTTGTATTAGTCCTCATTTTTTGCATGTATTTGGTTCATCATCCCAGCTCTTGTAATTTGGAATATTTGGTGGGAATGAAACATGAGAATCTTTAGGAAAACTAAATCCTCAATGGATCTGATTCTCTTAAAAATAGAAAAGGAAATCTAAGAGGGGGTCAACTCATGTGTTCAAAGAGAGAATCTCATTAATTCATCTTTTATGAGTTGGGATAGTTCTATTTTGAAAGATTGGAATTACGTCAAATTTCCTTTTGATGGCAGTCTTCTTAAAAATGTCAACACAAAGGTTGACAGAACATCAGTGAAATGGACCCCTCCTCAAAAGGATTTTGTAAAACTAAATTTCGATGAGGCATCCAAAGGTAATCCAGACTTATCTAGGGAAGGAGTTTGTATTAGAAATGCAAGGGGTAGTACTGGCAGTTTCTTCTTTTCATTTACAAAATGGTACAAATAATTATGCAAATGCATAAGCTTTGTTATTGGGTTTAGAATTGGCAATTCAGATGGGTCTCTCAAAGCTTCATATAGAAGGGGATTTATTAATAGTTATTAATGCAATTAGGGAAAGGAAAGTTCAAAACTGGAACTTGAACTATGTGCTAAATAAATCTTGGTCACTTCTAGATAAGATTGAGTCTTCAGTTATTTCACATACTTACAAAGAAGGGAATAGGGTACACTAATACATTTGATTGCAAAATCTGACGAAATATGTAAAATTTGATGTTCATCGGTGCTTGTAAAATTTGATGTGTAATTTCCAATTTTTTAAAAGTTTATCCCCGATGTTCATCGAAATTTTGACGAACCTGGGGTTCATCGAAATGTCGGCTGTCATTTTCGTCAAATTTTTGAAAAACATGAAAAATAAAAATAAATCAAATTGTGGTCAACATAAAGAAAAGTGAGTTCGCACTTGATTTATTGCGATAGTGTTTTACTCTACTTGAGACAGTTTGTGGAGAACTAAAGATGATTTTCTTGGGAAAAAAAAATCAAGAAGATATTGCCAGGTTGAGGGTAGTCATTATCCTTTTGCAGAATTTAGTTGTGAAATCAGATTTGTAGTTCCAGGTTTGAAAATCATATTTTAAAGCAACATCTCATCAGATTTCATTTTTAGAGGTTAAGGGTTTTGAAAATAAGATCACAACCAAGGAACAGATTCTTCTGACTATAATTATGTGATCCATAACTCTATTGGTCATGTGGCACAGTTGTGCTATAACAAATAAAGGATGCATTCATGTGTGACCCAAGTTTAATGTGGCTATGTTGTGATAGAAATGGAGGCACTCATATAATATAGTTAATTCAGGTTGTATAATGTAGGTGTCAATCATAATTGGGTGCATTTAGGTTGTCTCAAGTTTAACAAGTTAGAATGTAATTATAGCATGATCAAAGAGTGATTACCTCTTGCTGCAATAAAGAGCCTTTAACTCTGGTTGATATGCGGAGTGGTTGTGTTATATCAATTATGTAGTGCATTCAAGCACAACCCATGTTTAATGGGCTATTCTAGAGAGTGATCAATATTTTTTAAACCTTATGAATGTTACTTGACATATATTTGCATAATCTCAAATTCCTTCAGAGGCTTTTGAAGTATCAATGTATCCTATATAGGGTTTAGAATGATTTCTTTTAATTAGAAAAATAAATAAATGATGTATTTCCCTGTAATTAGATAATGTGGAGATCTCCTAAATCTGCCCCAGTACACTATCCTCTTTGGCACTGTATTCATTACTCCAGCTACTAGGGTTTTGCATGTGACATCTTTAATATCTTCATGACCGTGGCTTTTAAATAGATCTGTCTTTGCTTTAATCATTTTCATGGTAACCCTTTAGTTCCATAATCCACCTTCAATCTCTTCTAAGAATGTTTTCTTAAGCTAGACTACATAGTATGCATATAAAGCAAGTCCTTCATACCTGCCATTGTTCCAAACCACCACTCACTGCCTTGCTTAAAATATTTCCTCCATAAGCACAATAGCATGTTTTAAAATCATGGTTGACAGTGATTGACCATTAAGGTCACCACTTTTATCATGAAGATACAATGAGATTTTTGTCTTCAAACTCAAGACATTATGGAAGATAACATTGTGAATTGTTTATTGTGTACGATTCGATTTTCTTGCACATTTACTGCTTTGCTAACTTCCTTTAAGACTGGGTATTGCACCCTCAACTATAATCTCAAATAGCTCACTCACTATCATTTTAAGATTTCTTTCATGAGCATCCTTCTATAAAATCAAACTATGCCTTATAGACTGCCTACTTACTATAGGGGACTCATTGTTCCATGGTATTGTAGTTCTTAAAATCCTTCAACCTTATTGACACTACTTCACAGTCCACAAGGTATTATTAACTATTCTCCCATCTTTGATGAGTCTCAAAACACTACTCAAACATGCAATCCACTACCTCCATTATACATTAATGGCTAAGAAGAAACATTGAACCTATGATTACCATTGTTACTTCATTTGGAAAGTCATTCCCTGATTGCATTTTCCTTGTCTAACACTACCAAAAGCATGTGAAAAACCCTTAAGGTTAGCAAGGGGGTAAGGAAACTCATTGTTCAAATCTCCCCTTTACTATGCAAGGTTTGAGCTTTATTATCTTGTCACTAATTAGCCTCTTTTTGACTGTCGCATCTCAAGTGACTGTCATTCTTCTTGTCGTAGATTGCATTTACAAATGTCACTAAGCTACATAGTGTGCTTGTTATTGGCTACAATCTTTAGATTGCAAGATTTTATTATTACCTACAATGTCTCAATCTTTCTGGTATTGCAACCTCACTAATCCACTATAGTTATTGTTTATGTTTCTACGGAGGCCTAGGGTTTGTACCCTAATCATGCTCTTACCAATGCTTCATTTTTTATTAGGGCTCTCTCAATGTTGAGGGCCCTAGGATAAGCTCATCATAAGAAGTGACACATTACATCTTTAAATAAAAGGATAAATCCAGATTGACATTAGCAATGATGATTCTGACTTGTTGCTCCTTAGGAATGGGTCACTTGCTCTTACTAGCTCGCTACCTCCATTGTTGTAGGAAGTTTGTGATCAAGTTCAATATTTTGATTTTAGGAGTCTTAACAGTTGGATATCATAGTAAAATCAGAATTTAATAAGTTTTGGAATTAGCATTTTAAAGTGTTTTTTGGGTCATTAACTTCAGACTATCTTCTCTTTTGCAGGGATGGTTACATGCCAAATTTTTTTGGTGTAAAATATTAGAATTATTAGATTATGTTACTTGTCTATGAATAAAAATTATTAGAGTGTGAGTTTGATATTTTTTGAAGATCTAAATAGTCAAGCTTGGTGAGGAAAAATCATGTAAGATAATATTAGTCCAGAACAAAATGAAGAGACACATGATAGATTGTGGGCTAGATTGAAAATAAAGGGTGATGGGAAATGTTATTGTCCTTGCAATGATTGCAAGGGCTTAAAGACGAGATGAATTTTAATCACAACAACTGAGAAACATTGTAGGTAGCATGGTCACATTGAAGGGGGGCATGATTATCATCCATTGGTAAGTTGTTCATTATATGTGTTTCTATTGATTGAATTTGCAAATGTTTATATCATTTTAACATTTTATATATATCTATATAATCACTTGATCATGATAATGGTTTATTTGTGTCTATCATTATTATAAAGGTGGGGCGCCCTAGGGCAGATGATATGGATTATCACGGCCTAGAGAATGTGGTTTTGGAACCGGACAAACATGGAGCTGTGAATATCGAAGATGAAGTTAATGATCCTATGGAAGAAGATGATCATGTGTCAGAAAACACAGTTGAAGATGATGGTACAAATACATTGATTCATGACACATTTAGTGGTAGAGTTGATCATGATGATCAAGATGACTTTGATGATATTCATGATTTACCTGTACTTGAGAAGGCATATGAGCCCCTTTATGAAGGCTCCCAAACAACTCTTCTCTCTATTTTATTGTTGTTGTTGAACTTGAAGGTTATGAATGGTTTATCAAACATATCAATCTCACGGATGTTAAGGTATGTCATATATGTCATATTTTTTCATCTATTTTAATTGTTGTTAGCTCATCATTAGTAAATAAAGGATGAAATATGTACCATTAATATTCTTTATATGAACAAATTATTTTTTGTTGTAGATTGATTGGTGAATTTTTGTTACCACCATCAAATATTTTACCTCGCTCATACCGAGATTTATGTGCCATTATGAAAGATATCGGAATAGAGTATCAAGCAATAAATGCATGTCCCAATGATCATATTATATATCATAAACAACAAGAAATTGCAACAGAATGACCAGAATGTCATATCAGTAGATATCAAACATATCAACTAACCAAAAAGGTGTCTCACAAGGTTTTTCGTTATATTCCCATTATTCCATGTATGCAACGATTATTTAGGTGCGAAAGCTTAGCGCAATTTATGGATTACTATGCATGGAATAGAAGTGGAGATGACATTCTTCGAATGCCTGTGGATGGTTCTGCATTTAGGGACATGGAGGAAAAATGGCCACACTTTAAAGAAGAACCTCATAATCTCAGACTTTCATTGGGAGCAGATGGTGTCAATCCATTTGGAGAGCTGAGATCTATTTACTCAGTGTGGCTTGTTTTTGTTATCAACAATAACATTCCTCCATGGATGTCAATAAAGAGGAAGCACATAATGTTGTCAATGGTTGTTTCGGGTATTTGTTTACATCAATTTTCTTTAATGTAGTAGCATCTCATTTGTCTTATTTGTTGCAAACGACTTATATTTTTTTCATTCAATAGTTATGTACATTAATTTATATATATTGCAGTAAAATGGTTATAATAATTATGTAATGTTTATGTTCATTCAACTAGGTAAGTACCAAGTTAAAGATATGAATGTATATATTCTAGCCCCCTTATATTGACGAAGTTACTAAAGTTATGGAATGGCGTCACTATGTATGACGTCTCCAAACCAATAGGACAAAGACAATTTCAATTCCATGCAATGCTTGTATGGACAATTCATGATGCCCCAGGGCTAACACATTTTTGTGGTATGTTATAATGTTTGACTGCACTTTAACAATATTTAATTTGATGAAGTAGATATCATGCATAAGCTTTTAAAATAATTCATTCATTATATATAATTAAAAATTGACATATTTAATCCAATTATATATCATCTTGTGTAGGTCTTCAAACAAAGGAAAAAATTTGCATGTCCAATTTGTGGTCCAAGATGAAATCTCGTCATTCAACAAATTTAGGAAAGTAGGTGTTTGATGAGTATATGCACTTCCTCCATAGAAATCATAAGTATCGAACTACTGAAAAACATCTTTTCAATGGGAAAGAGGAGAATACATCAAAACCACAAAGAATGACACTTCGCCTATGGAAGTTGGAATATAATAGAATTAATCGTCAAGGTTATACATCAGATCAAATTGTTTATCTATCATATATGATATGTTTTGAATTTATATTTTTATATTATTTTGTGTTTACTCATGTTGTAATTGAAAATGATTGTCGTTAATTTTTTAACTTATATGCTTCATGAAGGTCGCCAAGGCATTAATGGTCACTTCCACTGGACCTAAAAATTATCCTGTGACAATTTAGTAGGTTGCCCTACTATGAGTAGTGCTACAATTCAGCATTTGCTCGATATAATGTATATCGGAGAAAAAGAATATAATAGAAACATTATGGAAAAATATTACGGAAGGTATAGACAAAGAAAAAATTGTCGTAAATTTGTAGTGACATTCGTGAAGCCAATCATGTAAATGAAAAATGTCATTCAACCCGTGATGAGACCAAATTAATATAAGTGTCCTTTCTTGGTTATTAACAGATTAGCAAATCAATGCTATAAAAGAAGTCATACGAAAAATTTGATTTCCCATAGGATTTGTTACAAACATAAACAATATAATAACAAAGAAAGGTGAATTTTGGGTCAGCATTTCTAAAATGCATGATCGGGTAATACCTCATTAAGGTAATTATACCAGTATATTATATACACTTTTATAATGCATGTACTTTTTAGTGTATTGTGTTTACTATTGGAAAAATAATGAAAAGATCATTTTATAATTGTTGTAGTACGTTCTACTTCTATCTCTCCCAGACAACTTTGATAACAATGTCAAGCAAGTTATATATGATCTTGGAAAATACATGAGGTAAGTAGCGAGATTTGTTCAATTCACTGTATACATCTTATAATTGCCATTTGTTTTACTTATTATGTAATATACCTGTGATATTTTGTTAAATCTAATATATTTGCTTTGAATCACTCAGATGGCTATCATCTAAAGAAATCCATAAAGAAGATATAAATTATTGAAGAGAAAAATTGCCTAATGTGAAATGCAAAAGTGTCTACCTTCAACATTTTTCAATGCACAAGAACACTACCTCATACACCAAGTTGAGGAGATTGAATTGTGTGGATCTGTACACACAAGGTCAATGCGGATGGTTGAGAGACACTTAAAATTTTTGAAGGATTTGGTTAGACAAAGAGCACATCCTAAGGGTTCTATGGTGGAGGGATATATGGTATACCAGACCATGGTGTACATTAGTGAATATCTTCCTAATTTTGCAGCAAAGATCCATTTAGATCACATTTGGGATCCTGTAACCCATTTAATAAATCCAAAGGGGAGTACCTGCTAGGGAAAGGTAGATTGAGGAAAGTGAGAGGTAATTATAAAGGATGGTGATGGGAGGACACTTGGAATACATTTTATAAATGGTTTTTTATGGGTATATTGTAATATTTGTTCTTTAATCTTCAATATACATCAATTATAAATTAAGGTCATATATCGTGGCATTTAACCAATTATATAAGCCATTGTGAATTCTAATTTTTTTGGTACAGCTGGTCAAGAGTGGGATGCACATTTAAAGTTCAACAATCTTTTGATTGGATGACAGTATGGATTACAATGTCATCAACTGTCGTGCATTAATGGGAAGGTGGCTTTACACAAAGAAGCTCATCAGAATGTGTAGATTCCAATGTTGCTAATAAGGGAAATAATTAGCATATGGTTTTAAGAGGATAAAACAGTATGTATAAATATATTAATCACCATATTACTTAATTATTTTCAAGCATATTGATGTATATATATCTTAGGATTGTTTTCTTTGCATACATTCGGCCAAGAATAAATATGTTTATCAACTGACGATATTGCAATAATTTTACATGTTTGACATATTGAAGGTGAAACACCACAAGGCTATGTGGTGCAATGGTCATACCTTGAATCAAATGTTGGATGACAGAAGAAAACTTCTGTGACTAGCATAACTGCAGATTTTAAGTGACTAAATGTTTCCATCTAGAGTTTACATTACATCCAAAAAGTCTCTAAAATCCATACTTATGATCTTTTGGATGACATACTTGAGTGTGAATTTAAGTCCCTTCTGTGACTAATTTTGGTTTTGTCATCTATAGTATAGCTACAATTGAAATGAAAATGATCTCTTAGGAGAATTGTTATTGAATATGATAATAGATCACTGCTTTTGTTAATACAAGGTTGATCGAACGAAATGGAAATGAAAAGCCCTATGTTTTGCAAGCCAATGTGAGTAGGGTATTTCACTGGGAGGTTCCAAACCTGTGCTGGTCATTTGTTGTTAGACATGATCCAAGAGGAAGGCCGTAAATTAAGTACTGTGGTGGAAGAAGAAGATGTACTAAAGAACTAGAAGATGATAGATGATGATTAGGACTCAAATGATTAGTTGATGATGTCCCTGATTTAAGATGTCAAAGAGGAGGAAACCAGATCAAGACAGATAAAAATGAAAGTAATGTTCATGAAGAGGATATACGCGGTGGATGATGATATATTATCTAAAACTAATATTGATGACGAAGGATGATGATATGACCAATCCTTACAATGTTGAATCCTGGATTGGATGATACACAAAGAGTTGGATGAAGAAGAAGATCAATGGACATTGAAATGCTAAGTTATGCACTATATTATTCATTTGATATTAATTTCTTGATAGAATTATATTTGAATTATGTGGTTACATAATTAATTCATGATGTTTATAATTTTTATGCCATTACATAATTAATTTAATGATGTACTTTTTAATGTTTGAAAATCCAAAAAATTAAAACATTTCAATAGTGATGTTAACAGCCTTGAAATTAGTGTGTTTTATGTCTCATGTCATCATAAAAGATTTAAAAGTAAGTTGTAGAGGTGGTTGTTCAATGGTTGACGTGTATGTTGGTTCTTTTTACAATGTAATGAGGTTTGTCTTCTAATCTACCTATGGAATTTCTAATTCCAATCGAAGGTAGCTCAAAGGACTTGGACCAACTAACGAGGACTTTAAAAGCCTCCTACACTTCGGGCTCTACAAGACTCAAGAGGGTGATCCCTTAATGTGTTTACAACCTCTGCACCATTATTATAAACAACATTAACAATAGCAGATGATCTCACTTAATATCTCAACACGATAAGATAATATCAACTAGAATTGGTTGTTCATAGACAATATCAACTATTTGGAGCATGTGATAACTAAACATAATCCATTGTATAAGATAGTCAATGATTTGCAATTTGTAGCAAGCTCTACGCAAAGACAAAAAAATACTGAACTACACTAATAATTACAACTTTTTTAGTGCCATATATCCATTGCAAGAGTCAAATTCATAAGCATATAGAGGTTTATAATAGATTTAATACATCACATATAAGATCCCTGACAATATTGCATTACAATTTCATCAGTATGCATTCTAACCTAGGACTCCTTATCAAATCCTTATACAACACATATCCGCCTATAATCCCATTCAAGCATTTTGATTAATTCCTTGAATTAAAGCTAAAATAGAATCATACACACCACAATAGTGAGATGGATGAAACAATCCTTAGTTATTTCATTCAAAGTTCATATATGCATGTACAATGGAGAGACATGAGCTCGAATTTTCATTTCAACTCAAATGCTAGTATTGTTATACAACATTAAATCTCTATGAACTCAAAACCTAAATTGCATTTCTCTAAAACCATCAAATATGTAGAACATATCTGCTTATAATCTCATTCAAGCATTTTAATTAATTCTTTGAATTAAAGCTAAAATAGAATCATACACACTACAACAGTGAGCTGAATGAAACAACCCTTAGTTATTTTATTCAAAGTTCAAATATGCACATATAATGGAGAGATACGAGCTTGAAATTATCATTTCGATTCAAATGCTAATACTGTTATGCAACATTAAATCTTCATGAACTTAAAACCTATCACAGAGTGACTCAGAACCTAAATTGCATTTCTCTCTAAAACCATTGATCTTTACAATCAGCTTTGCAACTTCGCCTAGACTCGATCAAAATTATCTAACTTGCTAACCTGTACTTCTGGCCTTGAAATTCTTCTTATAGAAAAATGAAGGAGCAAAGAAGCTTTGGGCCAGAAAGTACACACATCACCAACCGATTAGAGCACCTGATGATATTCCAAAAATTGTTACAACTGCAATCATCCTAGAGCATATTCATGTTCATCATGTCGATTGAGGAAAGTTGATGTGATTCAAAAACCACAAGAAACCTATACCGAGAAATTCATCAATACAAAATTGGGGCCATTGTAACTACATCATCATATTTTCCACCTGTCCATAGTCCACTCTCTTTTACTCATCATCATTCAAATACTTAGCTACCCACTTCTGGTATTCTTCATCAGTAGGCTAGTTAAAATTAATCACCTCATTTACCTTTGTACTATAAGGCATATACTTTACTGCTACCTGATTCACATCTCTTTCAAAAGACTCCAAAAATGAGTTGGTACCAATAATCTTATCCATACAACTCACCAACAAATCATAATCTGAGTCATCACAAATTAATTTAATTTGATTATTGATGACCTTATTTGCTTGATCCTGCCATTGTTGGAGTGTTTTGATTTTCCCTTGCTCATCAATTATATTAGGTAACAATGTGTTACCCCAATCATTGAAATTCTTTACCAACTATTTAATCTTCCTACTCAAATCATCTGGTAGGGTTTGAAAACCTTGTAATGATTTTACTAACACATGAGTAGGCTTCAATGATTGGGGCCTATTATTTATATCAAACCTTGAGGCTCTATTCATGAAATCCAGATCATTGGCCCTAGGGATCCAATTTTTAATTATTTGTACCACTACCTCATGATCCCTATCAATATTCTTTATTGCTTCCAATAGAAAAGAATATAAAGAATGTACAAATTGCAATTCACTATCTACCCCTTTATTTAAGTTCTCCAAAACAATAGTAACAATCTCCTTTTCCTTTGAAAGAAATCCCTCCTCTATTATCCTTAATGATGACTGTAATTCATCAATTTTCTATATGAGCTGCCTCTTCATTGGATCAACAAAGCACTCAGTTTCTTCATCAATTTGTTCTAGAAGAGGGGTGAGAGCAGGATTCTAAATGGGAGACCCTAGTGTGGAAACATTTGGAGAAGCAGGAGGCATTGACCCTACTGCGGGAGGTAATGTATTGGTTCCTGAAGCATTTGATGTTTCCCCAATCTGTCTATATCTGAACCTTTCCACTTCAGTTTCCAATTCAACATTCCTTTGTTGCATTTTACTATATTCTTCAATCAAAATGTTATACTTCTCCATTAGGCTCTTCCTTTCAGCCTCCTCCCTTTCAGCAGTCCTTTGGGCCAATCTGGCCACATTTATAGTTAAATTAGTGGCCTTGGTGGTTGAAGTCTCTAAAGCTCTCTTTATTATTAATCCTCCTCTGAAATTTGAATCAATATCAGCAATATCTGGTTTTCTCCCTTATGGAGCCAATGCCCAAATTTCCAAGGTCTCATATTCTTCACTAAAGGCAGATTTTTGCAATGCTGCCTTAAGCTCTTCCTCATAATCTTGAAAAGGATTCTTGGACTTCATAATAGCATTAAAATCTACTGCATCTACAATATCCCATTCAGGAAAAATCAATACACCAGCCTGACTCACCAGTTGTCTTCCTTCT